>JAUCBJ010007765.1:0-93753 GCA_032718475.1 Nemertoderma westbladi
ATGGAGTGGAGATTTATCTTATCATGCGTATGAGTGTGTGAAAGTCTCCCAAACATAGTCAATAGCCGATAAAATTCATAAAGTCATGTATAAACAGGACATTGACTATTAAAGAATTACTATTAAATAACATCCCAGATCTGTATGCATGGGAATCACCCTAATTCTACCGCTAGCTTTGCATAATGTCACCATAGCAACAATCACGCTAGAATTAGAATTGAGTTAAAAGAACAATAGAAAGCTTGTCCCATTGAATAGCATAGGAAATAAATAGTGCACTGATAGTATCCAAGGATACATAATAATACAGTGACATTCTGGAAGGCATTGACTAACGGACAAGTGACCCGAGTGTGTGTAATTTGTGACAAGTTGTGTGTGTGGTACTTGTGAGTTTATAGGCGAATGTTACTACTAAGGTGTGTTTACAGTAGCCAGTCGCAATCGTAAAGTAACCTAACTCTCCAAGGAAAACCTGAAGTACATCTAAGACTTTGGGACGGACAGTTGAGTGACTTGTGCCGGTTGTCGTTGTCGTTGTGCGGCTACGTCGTTGGCGAAAGTACAGCGGTGACGACACATCGGCGCTGAGGATCTCGTACTGTCCGGGGTTGATTGGGGTAGGCAGCGACGCCCGCTCGCCTAAATATAAACTCATTATAATATGGATAAACTCATATATAGCAGATATGACGGAGTTGATAGAAGATGGTCTTGTCATCCTATCGATTTACACAATACGGACTATGTCGACTATATATCCTGCCCAGCGGAGTCGGAACCATAAACGGAAATTCAAATGCGAAAATTCTATTCGAAATCGACTCGAAAGAAAAGACACTTAAGAAACAAATGGACGCGGTAACTCCAACGTATATTTGGAATTCTTGATAGAAGCATTGTAACAACAAATAAATATCACCCGCGTTTACCCTACCAGACGTGCGTCTTTGGTATTATGACGATAAATGCCCTAGACCCAACTAATAAACGGAAAGACATAAACATCCACGTAAACCGAAACTTGTTGACGTATCACCTATGCTCACTCGGCTCGAACGATCCTGGAGTAAACCTACGATCAGAGTCCCGGAATACTCGGTCAAACCTCCTCATTCCTTAGTTGGACCTCAGACCTGCGATCTTGGTGGTGTCGCGGATCCTCGCGGACTGTATTCACTGTTCAAAGATCTAGTGCTACCCTAACAATTAATCGGTAACACTCCGACAGTGATTTCTAGCTAGCCGCCCATCTTACCTAGCCGGATTGTGACGCGGACACCTAATATCACTATCCAACCGTATGGTCGTCCACGTTTAACGCGATACAACCCCTCATCAAGGTGAAGGAGAGCGTTGTACGAAACGAGTTAAACGCTATTTTATAAAGATCAAAAAGGAAACCTGCGTTTGTTCAGATAAGCGTAAGTTATAACAGTGAGTCCAATCGATAAACGAATTGGCCTTATCTCAATTCGATTGGGAAATCCAGAATCTTTAAGAAGTTATCGAACTTGGACGATCCTATTCTCTGCGAGAGTTTTTGGATGAACGTATCCAGCTACGAGCGGAGGAAAATCAGCTCGAGGAGAAGCATATCGAAACGGCAGATACCTCGACCACAATCCTACACCTTCTGATGCAATCATATTGCACCCTTCACCCAGGAGTTATGGCCCTCCTAGTAAAGTGGCTCCCCCCAAAGAGAAAAAGACTCTTGCTAGCCTCAAAAAACTGCGTAAACGCCGTCCGCGCAAGAAAGACTAACTGTTTAGAGTATCTTTGTGTTTTAGAAACTGTGATTTTTATATTTTATAGACTGAAAATCCCATTTTCTGGGAGCGGTGTAAAAGCCTTTGCTGAATTGCCCCGTTATTTTTATTATCTTTTACATTAAAATACTCTGTAGTTGATTTAATAAGTGTAAGAGACCGTATTATTGCTGTATCGGTGTTTTTAGAGGATCTAAGACCTATTTCCTCCGTATGTGTACTGTGAAAGGCATATTTTATGATTCTATGGCAATTCGTGACGCAAAAGGGTGATAGCTACTCTTGAACAGTAGTTACTATGACTACGGTTAACAGCTGACATTCATACGTGTTGATTTCCTTTGTTCTACGGCGTCTCTCAGTTCAGTCAGCCAATGAGAGCGTTTTTGTGGCTCCTTGTACAGAAAATTTCCGAGAAATGACGCAATGCCTATGTGCAGTGTTTACATTCAGTCTTGAGCCAAAGAGAGAACGGCTTGGAAGTATTTTGTGCTGTACTGCTTTTAGTCGTACACTAGTAGGTTTAATTATAAAGGGCATATATCCTTTAACGGACTGCTGCAATTTAACATACCTGATGACTGCTGACTGATCATACATGCTGACTGCTGAAACATTGCAAACTCATAACAATCAGTGTTTTCATTGTTGTTTTATACTGCTATTTACCGTCAGTTCTTCATAATATGGTTGATGAATAATTATATTTGGAATAACGATAAACAACCCCTAAACCCAATATTCTTGATATACCGAAGGTAAGAGAGAAGGGTTACAAATAAACGATTGTGACTTATGTTAAAGTGGTTTGAAGTGAATCTAATGTTATTTGATAGACCCTACATGATTCAGTCTGTGTTCCTTTTATATGTGACTAAAATCAGTGAAGATTGGCAGATTAGTGTGCAGTATTGTGCAGCATTGTGTATGAGTGAGTCTGTTAAAGAAGCAATTCCTAAAGAATGCGCCATATATGTGAATTATAATTAAGCCATATCGTTGTGAGTAGTTTAAGTCATAACTCTGTTTATATAGATAAAGCGCCACGTCCTAAAGGAACTGTTAATATTACCGAAGGTGAATAATATTGTCAGAGATTATATATTACTGTCAGTCGAATAATACATTAGGCTTACATAGCAATAAAAATTAAACCGTCGAACCCAATCTCCCGGGAATATCCAGCGGGTGAATGGTCGCGCACGGATTGGTTTCGACTAGTGTAGTGAATCAAATACTTGTCATAGACTAAAAAGCGATTTATTATCTAGAAGACATTCTAATTTGGCGGGTTAAACTGCCAAAGGTCTGAAAGCGCGAACAAATCCTGAAGATGGACAGAATTTCGGTTAACACTATTGCTATAGACCCAGGGCGATGTAGGTGATTGATGCAGACTTGCATTAAAGTCTCCCAGGAATGTTAAGAATGCATGCTGATCCACTCCATCAGTAGCTGCTTGTAGATTGTGGTAGAAATTTTCCACCTCCTTTACAGGGGCAACACTAGTTGGAGAGTAGCACACAATCAGAACCACCTTAGGAAACTTCTTAGCCAGTCTTCCAGAACATGAGAAGTGGCAATGGATGATGCGGTTAGAGATTTGGTATATTTTGTCCAATGCTGCATGTGCAGTTGGATTCATCAATAGACCAATTCCACCATTGCCACTATCATCTGCTGACGCGAGGGCGAGTCGCCAACCGCCCCCCATGTCCTTAATCAGAACCTCATCAGTCTGTCCAGTCTGCATTCGGTGCTCTTGAACACCCACTGCGCTAAGAAAGCTTCCCGGGTTGAGAATCTTATCATATTAGTAAAGTACTACCTAATGGCAAGTTACTGGCATGATAATTTTACTAAAATTTTACAATTACCACAATTTGCATTATTTGTTAAGGAATTAAATAATACTTGCCAAGTACAGTATAGATTTTAAGAAATATTTGGGTGGGCACTTATCATGCAATGCACTTTCCAAATTCTTAACAAATTTTGTATTCCTAGAATATACTTTCTGTGACTTTATAACTTGACAAACATTTCATAAATACATAAATTAGTGGTGCTTGACACACATTGCAATTATAAATCAGACACATGATTCATCGCCAATAAATGACTCATTCAGTCATTTTGTGGTCAGTAGGCCTACTGCTGTACTGCAGAGTTGCGTTTATTGAGTTTTCTTTATTTAAATTTAATTGTTTAATGAGTTTTGCTTACAAATATTCAAAATAGTGTAGGGCCTATAGTGTTTTGTTACTTTAATTTTTACTGGTAGTTTTATTGCTGTTTGTTTACTTCAATTCAATTGTTTATTGTATTTTGTGCTCTTTAATTCTGTAATTAATGTTTATCGAGTTTTGTAATCTTGAATTGTTTAGTGCCTTTTGTATGCTTGTTTTGTTTATTGTTTATTTTTTTTGTTTGTACTGTTTATATCGTTAATGAAATATTTATGGTTTGCCTAATTGTCTGATTGTTGCTAATTGGCAATTGTAATTGGATTAATGCCTAATTGATATACAATTAAAATTCAAATTATTTAAATGTTGTGAAATTTGCTTAATAACAATTGAATTTGGAAGAATTGGAATTTAAAAAAGGCCTCATAATCCAAAGACATACAATGAACTTGTTGGGGATGTTGTTGGGGTTCTGGCCTCTCTAGCATTTGGACCACGAAACGTGCCAGACGGAACCCATAGTCAGAGACCAGCCTGGATTAAGTGGAGAGGCAGGACTTTAGTGTGATGTAGGAGTTCCAGGGGCATTCAACCCGGAGACTCAGGCGTTGTTAGATATCAGCAGATCAGGGTCGTAAACCTTGACGCCGAGTCGTATGTGGGACGCCGCCCAATGAGGGTCCTAGAATCTGCGGAGGACGCTAAAACGGCACTATATGCTGAACCAGCGAGACAGAGGAGAGCAGTCTTTGCACCCTTCGTAGTCTCTTGCGATGGAGTTCTGGCACCGCAGTCCAACAAGCTCCTGAGAAATCTTCGCTGTTAGGTTGCACCACAACTGGGACAGACCTTATAGCACCGTCATGGAGTGAGTTCGCCGCCGTGTGCAGTTCACAATAGTTCGAGGGGCTTCTCATTGCATCAGGAGGACAGTGGTCTGGGTACGGAGGATGGAGCTGGATTGCCGATCACTCTACTCGTCTGACTCTGTAAACTGAATCTGTAAACTATGTAATGTGTTGTGTTTTCTCTTATTTGTATCTGTGCTAGTCTTTTTGGAATTATAGTTACTGTAGGTTCTTGTAAAATTCTCAGTGTATAATATTAATTGTAATTTCTGCTTTATATTATTATATTATTGTTAAAGCCGTTTCATTGTACTAAACGGGGGTCTGGGGTTTGGGAGCGGCAGCTCCCAATAAAAAATAACAAAATGAAGATAAAAAAGTTAACCCTACTTAAAAAAAATAAAAAAAAAAATTTTCCCTGATTTTTATTCTGTTTTTTTTCCATACATTTTCCCATGGAAACCTTATTTTCTCACAGACACCGGGTAGTAACGAAATTGTAAAAAAATGCACTGTACAGTTACAGTATATAAAATTCAACTGGACCTCCCCAATGAACCGCTAGTTATCCTGCATCTAAACTCAATAATAACTGTATATCTACAGTATATCGTATTACAATACCAGTACTATGGTAGCCGTAGCACTTCATTATTTGGAATTCCTTGTACTAACTGTATTAATGATTTTTAACATGACTAAAATTATTTTTAAAACTAATGTTAATTTGATCATTGAACTGAACCACTATCTTCGTTGGGAAAAGTTAACCCTAATGTTCAAAATACAATTGCTGCAATCTATAGTTTAATATGATGATATTTTTAGCATCTTTATATGGGTGATAAATTTTTTATTTTATTTCGTGCTCCAAGTCGTAATCTACTGTAGCGATTGATAAGATTATAAATTTGAATTAAATAGTTTTATTGCATAAAAAGAAATGAGGAATACCATTTTTGAACTTTATTGTTAAATTTTTCCGACGTAACTGTGTTTTAGTGTAGACCTACAGTATTTACGCGATTATATCTGATTTATTTGATGATCTGATTTATATATCTATGTAACGTACAGTAATATTATGTTTGTTGATATGTTGTTTATATTAAAAACAATAAGTAAGAGTCTCTGTATTAATTTGTTTACATATGTCATGGGGGGGGGGGGGGGGTGGGGATGCAACAAAGAGTATCAAACCAAACATGTGCATACATCACTCACCATGATGATGTTCCATGTATTGTTTCTCTTATCGGATGGGGGGAGGGAGGGGGGGGGGGGGGGGCATCATTTACTTTCATTCGAAAGCTAACATTTATTTTTCAAAAATAATTATTACTTAAAAAATTAGCGACGCAGGTTCGAACTAGTGCCGGGAATATATAGGTTATAGATATATGCTAGATTTGTAATGCGTATGTTATTAGTTCATTACACTTGCAAAGTGCTTGCATACATCATCGGTTACATATAAAGCACGTTTATATATCCTGTAATACTTGTCAGTCACATAGCAACAACTTGCTAAACATTATAAACTTGCAATGTCCTTTTTATGAGATTGGAAAATTTGTTAAGTACTTTACTCACCCTTTGCACCAACGTTGCTAAGCGTTCTAAGTCTTTCTAAGCAGACTTGTTTAAAACTTAGGAAATATACTAAGAATTTCAACCCGGGTTATCTGCCAAGGCAGTCAGCTCACCTTGTCGCATTGGGGACCCGAGTGTTAGGGTGTTTACTGAGGCTAGTCTTGTGACTTGCCTCAGATTCACCAATGGCTTTTGTTGGTCGGGGTGGAACATGAGAGTAGCCTCCAACTCCAGAATCCCTCTCCCCATCACAATCTGGCCTTCCTGGTGACCCAGGGTTTGGGCCAGAAAGGTCATCAGGAAAGGGACTCAAAGAATTGTTGGCTGCTCTCTCTCCAGTAGGGGGTGAGACAGGCAGCCGGTCAGGAGTTAACTGACGCCTGTGAGGCCGATTGTGTCCGGTAATTCCACTGGCCTCTAGTGGCCGGACCTCTGCATTGCTAATGTAATCCATAGTGGGGGTTGGGGTGCTTTTTTGCCGAGTCAGCTCTCGGGGCAAATACCACACCCTGGTTTGCCATTCCACAGGGTGGGTGTCGCAATGGAGTCAGATATGAGGCCCATCACCCATATCTTTTTTTTTTTTTTTTTATCTACTCTGGCGCACATGACCCACCATTGGCTGTTGCAGCTCATCTGCTGGGTCATGCCCTGTACCCTTGCTGCCAGGTGCAGGTCGCAGTGAAGTGCTCTTAGAGTGGACATGAGAACACTCTTCTCCTGACCAGCCATTGGTAGATCACCATCTGCCTGGTCAGGCCATATACCCCCGCAGCCAATTAATGGGTCCTTAATCCAGGACCAAGGGCGTCCTTATCCCAGAACGAAGGGGGTCCTAGTTACAGGACCAGATTTGCCCTAGTAAGAGGGTCTATGCAGCTACAGGTGGCACCTCCTTTATGCTACATGGAGGTGGCAAGTTTTCTTGATCAATGACCTAGAGCTAGAATACCTGACCTGACCATAGTACGGCAGTACGGTAGGCCCTACTACAGTACTATTACAGTATTATAGTATTATAGGCCTACCTGCTACAGTCTGACAGTGCTGCAGTGCTATCTGCATAGGCCTATTCCAGTATTCCAGTACAGCAGTATACCATATACTATATCACTTATGAATTCCGTTATCGAGGAAAGTTATTAGTGATGAGTTACCAGCTGTACCGTAACACCACTCTGGGGAACTGTTTACAGGAAACTCTGGACGAACTCGTCTCCCAGCAACAGATTACACCGCAGTTAGCCCTGCAAACTCTACTCGTATTTGATAAAGCGATAAACAATGCGTTGGCTCAGCAAGTCCGTAACAAAATTAGTTTTAAGGGGAATCTAAAAACCTACAGATTCTGTGACAATGTATGGTCTTTCGTCTTGGATGATGTGGAATTCAGGGACGGGACTGAACTCAAAGTGGATAAAGTTAAAATAGTTGCGTGCGACGGTAAAGCAAATTCTTCTACGGAAGCCAGGTAAAATAACTGAACTCTTACTGCTGTACTGTCTTACGAATATTTCCTTTTCTAGATTTGATACCAATGCGCTTTGTCTCATCAACCCATAGCTTTAAACATTTAGCCATAAAAGCATAGGCCTACTGGCATAAGCTTATTACCATAGGCTTTATGCGAAGAACTTTGGTTAGGCCTACACAATCTAAGAATGTATGTATTTAGGTACCGGTATCTGGGTATGTACCGCTGTACCGGTACCAGGAATTTCATTTATATATTCCTGTATTCTGTTCAACGATTTTTCAAGCCTATGGATTGATACGAATGATTGATCTGCAGTAATGTATATTTAGACATCAGTATACTGGTATATACATATCTATTTCATATTTTTTGTGAAATCTTAAAATATTTAATAATACAGTAATATAAAACATGATCTTATTCTCGTTTTATTAGTTTATTACATTATGTAATTATGTGATTTATTACATTTGTTACAACACATGGTATATATTTTTGAAAAATATATATCTCCAGTCCAGTGCTCAATGCAGTCGCGAGCTGTTGTTGCTTATGGACGCTCTCCATCTGCCCATCACCAGAACTAACCCCGGACTATCAACCATAATTATGGTTACTGGGTTATGGTACTATCTATCCCTTATGACATATTTATCTATTTTAATTAATTTGTAACATTGACGAGTCGTGCGCTGCTCACCTCAGCACTTATTTCAAATACTGGTCAAAATCACTAAAAGTCAGAAAGTCTCCAAAATTAGATTGGGATTTTCGTTTCAAAACCTATAAACATATATATTATTCCAGTATTCGAAAGCTCTTTTTAAGGATAATTATGATGGGCACAATGAACAGCTATTAATTTTTACTTCACTAACTCTATTCTTTTTGGGTTTTAAGTTAAGTCCCCTCTGTAATGCAATGCCCCCCCCCCCCCCCCCCCCCCCTACTTGTATTGCCATTTTCGCATGGTGTCTACTCTGTAATGTAATGCATTATACCCTACCTAATAGCGTAATAGGGTTGGTGCACGAAAAAATCGTTGGGCTAGAAACAATTGAATAAGGGGTAAGAAGGTGGAGGTAGAATAAAACGTCTGTCCTTAATCTGATCTGATCTGACGGCATCTGGTCGTATAACCAATCAAGAGAAAGAGATATAATATTTACCAAGGAATGTTATTATATTATTAAAAATGCGATATATAATGAATGATGGCGGGTATGAAAGTTTTAAGTTGTGTTATTGCCCCAGCAAAGATGGATAGTTAAACAAGATAGATTAAACATTTATTAAAAACAATACACTCTTTGCTGCAATATTTTGGTAAATCTTTCTTGTTAATAGTTATCATTATTAATAGTTAAAGTTAATTATTATATTAATTATAATTAATATTATTAAATAAATAATGATACTTATTAATATATTACATTTAAAATATTTATTGTTTGTTTGTTACGCTAAAGGGAGGCAGGAAGGAGTTTCTATGGTCTTAGTGTGATGATTAACTTATCTGCTTCTATACATGCATCACTACCGTACCGGTACCACTGTGCACTAAACAGCCTGTACCAGTACTGCAGTATCTGAGTCAGCTGATCACATTTAAATCGACCTATAATTAAACGTCGAAATAATTCACTGTCAGCTGATCACATTTAATACAACATATAATTATAGATTGAAATAATACAATGTCTCATTTAAAATTACATATAATTATCGGTTGAAATAAGTCAACTGTTATTTAAATCGAGCAATAATATCAAGCAAAATAATTCAACAGACAAAATGTTTTAAATAAACCTATAATATTAAGCAAAATAATGCAGTTTTGAAACATTATTTAAATTGATCAATAATATCAAGCGAAATAATTACGTTGAAAAACATTATTTAAAACGACCAATAATATCACTCGTATTAAATTATTGAATATTGATTCTAAATGAATGCCGTACTAGAACAACCTATAAATGACTCTCTGTGACATACTAGGTATACTGGAAATACATAGTAAAATGTATGACGTAGGGACATACTGAGACATAATGTCGCACTGCGATGTAAACGTAAAGTTGGAAAATATGTCGCCCTGGAGATTTGGTAGTGCGAAATTTATTCCACACAAATAAATAAAATCTACCCTACATGCTAAAGCCTGCGTTTTTTAATTAAAACAAGGCAAAGATAGGTGAAATATTTCGTAGTAGTTAAATGGTTATTATGCGAAATGCCAAGCCACACAAACAAAACTGACACAAAGCATCGCAATGCCCTGCCTTTTTTTCTTTAATTTTATATATTATATGTTTAAATTTATTTTCGTCTACTCTAGTACAGTAGCACTACTTTGATATATTATATGTTTAAATTTATTTTCGTCCGCTCTAGTACAGTAGCACTACTTTGAAATATTGATATTTTACCCTAGAACAATAATATAATGGCAAAAATATGATTTCTTATATCAGCTGATCGAGGTATTCTAGAATGTTGTGCGCTTATATCAGCTGATATAGGTATTCTAGAATGTTGTGCGCTTATATTAGCTGATAGAGGTATTCTAGAATGTAGTGAGCAGGCCTATTTGTTATTCTGTGTGTGAGGGGGGTCCAGCAACAAGTTTCAGTAACAATAGGCAGCAACAAGTTGCTCCGTGTGAGGTGGGCCTTACTCAATGTTAAATAATTTTGTGTTCTCGAATATTTATTACGTAACTAGAGAGAACTACATAAACCAATATCAGATATAGGTCGTGGAACCATAGGGCCTATTCTGGCGCTTAGAATGATAATCGAAGAGTTATCGACAAAGAAAGACAGACATATGCCTGTTGTCTTTGTTGACTTCTTTAAGGCCTTCGACTCAGTCTCCCGACCGTGGATGTTTAGCATACTTGCAGCACATGGGATTCCTGACGAAATTATTGCTCTGTCACCTACATCTATCACTATCACATATCACATCATCTATCACATAACTGTACATGTACGATGGTTCCACCACATTTGTGTCTACTGTTGATTGTGATACAGATCCATTTCATTCGCAGTCTTATGGGGAGTCCTTCAGGGTGTCACACTTGCACCATTCTTATTGTGGTATTGTGGTTGATTATGTTCTACGCATGTCCGTAGACAATCTTATTAGAAATGGGGTGATGGTAACACCCCTTATTGGCACAAGAAGTAGAGGAAATCCAGCAAGCAAAGCCAAGTACCTTACTGATCTAGACTTTGCTGATGACTTAGGGTTACTGTCAGAATCACTAGAGGGAGCCCGAAGGCGCCTCTGCTCATTGGAACAGGTTGCTTCTAGTGGTGGTCTTTTTGTAAAGCTTTTTCTTTTTGCAGCCCTCAAAACATGTCTGAAGAATGTCTTGCTTGAGCACATGGATGACTTCTGCTACTTGGGATCATGGATCCGGAAGTCAGATAAAGACCTTTGGGATCATAAGGCATTGGCAGCATTGAATAGTCTGTCCAGGATTTGGAAGTCCCATAGAATAAAACGGAACCTTAAGTTTCGATTATTTATGGCAGTAGTAGTACCAGTCCAGTACTCTTATATGGGAGTCCATACGGGGCTCTAACTGCAGAAGATACCAAATCTCTGGATGGCACTTTCACAAGAATTCTGCGCCAAGTTCATTGTGTTAAGTACAATGAACACATCTCCAATCAGACTATATGCAACATTGGGTGTGTTTTATTAGTCTACCCACAGCGTTATTCACATCCTGCTGAAGAAAACCATAAGTTTGAAACCTAGGTACCGGGTTCGAGTCCCAATAGGTCGGTTGCTATGTTTCGCTATTGAGGGTTTTCATATCATTATATTATATGAACTAATTAATTATTTTCTACCATTATTGCTGTAGAGTTCTAAGTTATTTGTTCGGACAGAGTTGGTTGTTAAATTAAGCAGTCCATATAAAGGGATAATACCACACCATCTTATATCCTCTTAACCCTCTTGGCCTGCTAGTGGATCGAGTTTGCCAAAAAATATTTTGCTCAGTACACATGTAAACTCATTAAATAGTAGACCTTTATTCCTTCTGAATAGTAAAACTAAATAAACCCCCATCATACCAATTGTTTTGAAAATTCTTGAAACTTCACCTTAGTCTTACTTGCCAAATGTAATGATGCCAAAGGCTTACTAGTCGATTGGTAATAATTAACAGTTTAGTAAAACGAGTTAATAGTTTACTTATTATAAGTACACTGTTCGTACACCTCGAACAAACAGTGTTGTAGTTCTGTAGGTTGTGACTACCGATGTCATCTCGTAACTCCATTATTTGTTATTAACTTTGAAAAAGATGTATGACAGAACAGGCTTCCCCGGTTTGCGTTTACGGAGCTTCGACGACAAACCGTTCACTATATTTGGATTTAAGGTCTACTACCTTGGTAATAAATCATGTCCAAACACTCCCAGTAAGGATTTTATTGAAAAGGCATCCTCATTGGTTCAAAGCAGACGCCATTTCCTTGGAAACAAAAAGCGTCTCCGACGTATGGTGATTGAGGTTTCGCAACACGGTTTGGGGTTCTTTGATACGAGTGGATTGAAATCTAGGAAAATGGGTTTTACTGCCAGCGACTACGTTCCTTTATACAGGGTCACCTACGTTAGCAAGCAACCACAAAACAAAATATTATTGCTAGTAATAGAAGAAGAAACTGAAAGTTTACTAGTGCGGGAAGCGGTGCGTAATACTGTATACGTTTGCCACCTAATCCTATTTTCCAGCGTGAATGAAGCTGCCACCGCATATCATAAAATAGAAGAGGCGTTTTCCGATTCGCGTAAATACTACGGAATAACTGACAGGAATCCTGAAGCTGATCAGGAGTGGCGACTACTGTGTCAACAGAAGGATAATTCGGAATCTGTTACTCCTTTAGAAAGTACTCGACATGTAGAATTACCGAAGTTCAAAGTCGAGGAAAATAGATCCAAATTCAATGCAGCGAGAAGCGAATCATGTTTACCTCCTGCCGCGGATATGGATAACCCTAAGTTATTGAGGTTCAGATTGAGCACCGATGGCGATATAAAGTACAAGTTAAGTACGGATGAGGAAATAAAGTTCAGAGAGAGTACTGGTGGTGGAGAATTAATGTTCAAAGTGGTTAACGGTGAAGAAATACGAAGTAACGAAGCTGTCAGAAATCGTCCTTATACATCAACGAAATCAGATACAAGACCAAATGTAAATCAGGACAATGTGACAGGTAAAATCTATAATATTAAAATAATAATAAAAATACAGTAGAATAGGACTATAGTTTTACAGGAGATTACTGTAGGATAATGAAATTATGTTGCAAAAATGCCTTAGGTAGGGCTAACATAATGTCAATCAAATGGTTCTGAAAAAAATATTGGATATTGTAAAGAGTAAAATTTCAGAAGTGGTGATCAAGCAAGGGTAGTATAGTATCATGGCCTGGTAGTAATATAACTAGAATTCCAGAATAACTATACGGCACAGTAGGTCTACAAACATTCGAAAACGATTTTAGGGTTAAAAAATATGAATACTAATAGTATATGGAATAGGATACTAAAGTACTGTAGTACAGTACTGGATCACATCTCCACGGGTGGCAATTCTCCTTTGGGGCAATTGTCCTCCCTTGCGTGCATTATTCTCAGGGGGCAATTATTGTCCGAAGGGGAATTGTCCTAGTTCCGCCTATAGTTAGTAAGGGGTGGGCCATACTTACAACAATTTGATTGACTATTTAATCGAAAACAAAGCGAAAAGCTGGGAAAATTTACTTCTGAAAGAAAACAAACATGTCTAAATTATGGTGACTCTAAAGGACTACTGTTGTATTTTTTGGTTCAGAACTGACGATCATCATTCAGCCATGGGCCGATCGCAGAATATCTAAATGCTGAAAAGTCTCATAAACTCGTGCGTACAACTTTTCAGTTCCTACTTTTTATTTAGTATTGCTAAATTTTGTACGCACCACTTTTCTGTTCTGAAGAAAAAATACAAAAAATGCAATCATATACGGTAGCACCACCATACATACAAAGTTGCTGTTCTCTTTCTTTCCACAGAAATCTGAATCCCAAATAACCCTCGGTGATTCAACATATCGTACCGTACCGTAAGGCACTGGAACCGGTATCGTCCCATGTGTGCGTACCGTAAGGCACTGGAACTGGTGTCGTCCCATGTGTGCGTACCGTAAGGCACTGGAACCGGTATTGTCCCATGTGTGCATACCGTAAGGCACTGGGACCGGTATCGTCCCATGTGTGCGAGTGTGCGTACCGTAAGGCATTGGAACCGGTATCGTCCCATGTGTGCGTAGCGTAAGTCACTGGAACCGGTATCGTCCCATGTGTGCGTACCGTAAGGCACTGGTACCGGTATCGTCCCATGTGTGCGTACCGTAAGGCACTGGAACCGGTATCGTCCCATGTGTGCGTAGCGTAAGTCACTGGAACCGGTATCGTCCCATGTGTGCGTACCGTAAGGCATTGGAACCGGTATTGTCCCATGTGTGCGTAGCGTAAGTCACTGGAACCGGTATCGTCCCATGTGTGCGTACCATAAGGCACTGGAACCGGTGTCGTCCTAGGTGTGCGTACCATAAGGCAGTGGAACCGGTATCGTCCCATGTGTGCGTAGCGTAAGTCACTGGAACCGGTATCGTCCCATGTGTGCGTACCGTAAGGCACTGGAACCGGTATCGTCCCATGTGTGTGTACCGTAAGGCACTGGAACCGGTGTCGTCCCATGTGTGCGTACCGTAAGGCACTGGAACCGGTGTCGTCCCATGTGTGCGTACTGCAAGGCACTGGAACCGGTATCGTCCCATGTGTGCATACCGTAAGGCAGTGGAACCGGTATCGTCCCATGTGTGCGTACCGGAAGGCACTGGAACCGCTGTCGTCCCATGTGTGCGTACCGTAAGGCACTGGTACCGGTATTGTCCCATGTGTGCGTACCGTAAGGCACTGGTACCGGTGTTGTCCCATGTGTGCGTACCGTAAGGCGCTGGAACTGGTGTCGTCCCATGTGTGCGTACCGTAAGGCACTGGTACCGGTGTCGTCCCAGGTGTGCGTACCGTAAGGCACTGGAACCGGCCCATGTGTGCGTACCGCAAGGCACTGGAACCGCTATCGTCCCATGTGTGCATACCGTAAGGCAGTGGAACCGGTATCGTCCCATGTGTGCGTACCGTAAGGCACTGGAACCGGCCCATGTGTGCGTACCGTAAGGCAGTGGAACCGGTATCGTCCCATGTGTGCGTACCGTAAGGCAGTGGAACCGGTGTCGTCCCATGTGTGCGTACCGTAAGGCACTGGAACCGGTATCGTCCCATGTGTGCATACCGTAAGGCACTGGAACCTGTATCGTCCCATGTGTGCGTACCGTAAGGCAGTGGAACCGGTATCGTCCCATGTGTGCGTACCGTAAGGCAGTGGAACCGGTATCGTCCCATGTGTGCGTACAGTAAGGCACTGGAACCGGTGTCGTCCCATGTGTGCGTGGAACCGGTGTCGTCCCATGTGTGCGTACCGTAAGGCACTGAAACCGGTATCGTCCCATGTGTGTGTACCATAAGGCACTGGAACCGGTATCGTCTCATGTGTGCGTACCGTAAGGCACTGGAACCGGTATCGTCCCATGTGTACGTACCGTAAGGCAGTGGAACCGGTGTCGTCCCATGTGTGCGTACCGTAAGACACTGGAACCGGTGTCGTCCCATGTGTGCATACCGTAAGGCACTGGAACCGGTGTCGTCCCATGTGTGCATACCGTAAGGCACTGGAACCGGTATCATCCCATGTGTGCGTACCGTAAGGCACTGGAACCGGCCCATGTGTGCGTACCGTAAGGCACTGGAACCGGTATCGTACCATGTGTGCGTACCGTAAGGCACTGGAACTGGTGTCGTCCCATGTGTGCGTACCGTAAGGCACTGGAACCGGTATCGTCCAGTGTGTGCGTTCCGTAAGGCACTGGAACCGGTGTCGTCCCATGTGTGCATAAAATAACTATTTATTTGTTATTAAATCTTTTAGACTATTATTTCAATGGAAGAAACACCGACTCGAAAGAAGTAGAATCGCCTGATGATTTTATGTCTGTTAATTATCTCAAATGGCGGCGTAATGTTACCATGACTACTACTTCATTACCACACCGGACTGATGTTATAGACGATTGGGATCTCGACACAGCATTGGCTCGGCTCGGTAACGATAGCAACGGCGTACACAATGGACGAAATGATTCCGATTCTATAGGTATTAATTGGGAGGAAAGTAACAGCACAATGGATTCGGCTGCTACCGGTAGTGAAGAAGAGTTCAATCAGCTGTTGAACATCGCACGGCGTATATCTGTCTGTAATACTGAGACCAGATAGACTCTTAAAAATGAGACAGGGGGGAAACTGGACGCAAATCCTATCCTGGTGAATTAATATCCCGCTTCAATGTTGAATTTTTGATTTAGGGAAAGGAGCAAGTTACAACGGCACGTTAATTTAACCAAAACAATAAACTAAACACAATAAATAGAAAAGGTTACAGTTTTATTTTCTAGATTAATCAGCTGTTATTTGCGTAGAATTTCCCCTGGAGAGGGATGCATTTTTATTGCGTCCAGTTTCCCCACATATCTGTTAAAAATATATCAGGTGATTTGTTTGTAGGGAACTTAGGCAGTAAGAATACGTTGTGGTCTGTACGGGCAGCACACGGGATTGGGGTAGCAAAGCATAGGATTGACTCACAAGAACTTATTTAGATTAACTTACCTGTTTCGCAGCCATTTTCTTCCATAGTAACCATTACTTAGATAACAGTTTGTATTGTCGGTATAAGTATACAGTAATACACCATGACCCGTAATATCATTTTCTGATGACACGGACACCCCCCCCCCCAAAAAAATTTTTTTTTCAACAAATCTTTATCATATTGCTTGAAATTTGAAACACAACTAGTTCAACTCACCGTGGTTGTTACCATGAAGCCGGAATTTTCTATTTCGCCTTTAAATTTTTTATAAGCGTTTTAAAAAAGTGTGTTTTGCGAAATCGCACCATCCGTATCATTGCCATTCTTCACATTAGTCGTTTAATTTGTTTCATATCAATAGAAAGCTTGCGTTACAAGGATTCCAAATATGTAACAATATCTGAATTTCGTTTTTTTTTATTTCGTCTGATTTTATTATATTTAATAAATACACAAAATTTTAGAACGTTTTTTTTAATTATTTTAAGAGTTAGTTGGCAACAGTGGTATGCCTATACAATATCTATATTGCGTAGCTTATCATATACATAAACAAATTGTTCCAGAATATTGTGTATTTATTAAATAGAATAAATGGCCTGCAGCGAACGATAATTCTTGCAATCTTTGAACGCCTATATCTCAGCTGTTTCTCAACGAAATTCAGATATTGCTACATATTTGGAATCCTTGCAACGCAAGCTTTCTATTGATGTGAAAAAATTACGATTAATTTGAAGAATGGCAATAATACGGATGGTGCGATTTCGCAAAAGACACTTTTTTAAAACGCTTTTAAAAAAAATTTAAAGGCGAAATCGGAAATTCCGGCTTCATGGTAACAACCACGGTGAGTTGAACTACACAGTAGTTGTGTTTCAAATTTCAAGCAATATGATAAAGATTACAGTATGTTTACATATATGTTTCCACGGATATGTCACATCACATGGAAAAACAACATTTTCACTGCACATTTTTCTCCCACCATTCTCATTCTTATCAAGTACAGTATGTCTTCACGAAGAGCCATAAATTAATTAAATGCTGTAGACGAAATCGGAAATCTTTTGTAGCATGGCATGGAATAAACCAGCTCTCTCAGTTGAAGAGCTAGTTTATGATTTCGTCAGATATCATGTTGAATCGAGTCTGGCTGAGTCCAGGGTTCGCATAGAGACCATAGCGTGGCGACCATAATATTGGTTTCCGTCAAGGCCAAAGTGCCTTAGAGCCAATTCTAACAGAAAGAAGAGGAATTGAAGTACTACATAAGTGCCAAGAAAGACAGACCTTTGACTGTTAATTTGTAGACTTCTTTTAGACATCCATTCAGTCGGCTCTGTGTCAACACTGGTCTGTTCAAAATATGCAAAGTATATGGAGTTCCAGAAAAAATATTAAATAGATCTGATGCAATCCGATCGGGTCTATTTATGACGGGTCCGCGAGATTCGTTTCCAGTTACGTGGGAAATACAGACTAATCTGAACCCTGTGGGGGTGTCCTTCGGGGGGACAATTGAGCCCCAATGCCAAATTTCTTAATCTTTACTGAACATTATTGTTCTGTCGGAGACTTCGGCGGTAACTCAAAAGTTGTTACACAGCTGAAAGAAGCTGACACCAATGTTGGTCATTAAAACTCTTAACAGTGAACATTGCTGACTGAGGTAGGCCTAGCCTACCTAGGCCTAATCTGCCTTGCATTATTAAATGGTAACTAAATTAGTCTGGGGAGTAAGTTCTGGAGGACCGCAGTGAAATTAAGTCGTAAGACTTTGTGTTAAATTTTTTAAATTCCCGCTATGTTCCGTTGCTTAGTTACTATTATAGTCAGCTGGGTTGTGGGATATTTTACAATCATATGATATTACCATATCGTATAAATATTTTAACAATTTATCAAAATTAATAATTGAGAAACCAACATTAGTTTATTGTTGTGGTTAGAATAACTGTAACCTGCTCCTTTCTTTAATTTATTTAACTTCATCATTTATTTAACATGATATCATATTAATTTGCCTAAACGGGATTTACGTCCACGTCCAGCCACCCCCCCCCCCCCCCTCCCCCCCGTGTCTCACAGAACATGTGGGTCTGCACTAGCGCAAAGCGATTATAGCGAACAATATGATCAGTTGGTTGTACATACAGTAATTGTCAGCCAAATCATTATGTAATTATACAGTAAAACGACGTCAACGCAAACCATGTGATCAACCGACTATTAAATATAACAAAATACCTACTGTAATTATATTTATGCTTCATAATATGTTGGATAATTTTACGTGGCAATTATTTTGGGGAATTGCACAGATGTTTTTGGTCATGTTTGATTCTTTAGAATAAAATGTATATACAGTGCAGTATGACACGACGCAACTTCATTCAATAATTCATTCGTGTACGAAAACCTTAGTTTTATCGAAATCTCTCGGGAACCTTTGGAATAGCTCTGTGGTATCGTACTTTGATTCGAAACTGAAATTTACGGATACTGTCAACATGTCTATGTTGATTTTCGTATTATATCTATCAGGTATGGGTGAGTTTAATTCCAGTTATTATAAACTGTACAGTCCAACGTACTGTCATACTAGGCCTACTGTTAGTAGCTATCTAAAGCCCCGTTCACATCCAACGGTGCGTGACCGGTAAAGTAGTCTGGCGGTATTGAAGCGGTAAGCCAGCGGTACACTACCCGGAGCCCGTTCACACCCAACGGTACCGTTGCGGTAACTGATTGTCTATCTGTCGACTGTGAATTCAACAGGCAATTACATTAATTGTTTTAACATTGTTTAAATGGGCTGCGGTAAACCGCGCGGTTTAGCGCACAACTACCTGTTGGGTCGTTCACAGTCAGCGGTGTACCGCTGGCCCTGCGGTACACCGCGCGGTCTACCGTTCCGTTGGATGTGAACGGGCCTTAAAGCAAGTAAATAGTAAAGGAACAGGATCTAAGTGAAAATTTAAAGATTGTATGTTAGGCCTAATTCTACAACAACTGTAGTTACCGAGATATGAGATGTCGTGTAAATTTTATTTATTTCCCGTTGTATTGTTCATATAATTTATTTGGACGGCTCGCAGGGTCGTGTTATTTAGTAAGTACTGTATGTATAAAATATATTTTTTTTAGCTGCACAAGCGCTGGTTATTAGGAGAAGTGTGGGCCCCACGCCATGCGAGGAGTTAGAAGATCTAGCAGGTAGTCTGTGCGCGGGATGGGCGGCTCTTGGAGAGTGTACCAACAACCCCGACTACATGTACCGAATGTGCCAGAAAAGTTGCAACTTATGTGATGACGGTTACGATGGTGGGTTTAATATACTCTTGTATGTTACCATGACCTACTGTACTACTGTAAAAAAATCTTATACTGTACATATTTAGTAGTTCATGGTGTTGCTTAAAACCTCGTTTATGGAAATAACAATTGGCTCACTTACAGTAATGTTATGTTATGTGGTGAGTGAGGGAGACTTTGAACACCAAAAGTTTTACTCTTTCTGAAAGAATAGATTTATGAATTTTTCAATCCCGTTTTAACTTTATTACGTTGCATTTATGATTGCTATAGGCCTATCATTATGTGATTGTTGGATAATTTCAATCCTTAATCTTTTTTAATTAAGTGAGCTGAGATAATAACATGTTCAACTTGACTATTTTATAATAGAGCAAAAAAAAATTGCAAAAAATACGATTATTTATCTGTTGTGACGGTATCCAGTTGAGTTGACCCCTTGGTGCTAGCCTCACTAGCTTATTTGTCCCTGTGAGGTGGTTTGACCTCTCACCTTCCTTTGTGGCTTACGGCGTGTATCGCCCCCCCCCCCCCCCCCCCCATTTGGTTATGAGGTGAGATTATTACTGGTAATCTCACATCCCCAACTATATTGGTAAAATGCCACTAGTCCCATTTTTGGTGGGTGATGCACGGAATGGAATCCGCTTACACTCCCCCCCCATGCTATCTTCCCGGTGAGAAGATAGCATCAACCTTAGGTGCGCTTCAATTCCGCTGGAATCCAATCTAATATTGGATGTGGGGTGGAATTTTCTTCTCGGGGTCGGCTTTCCAGGCCAATGGGTCTGTTATCACTACCCATCCTTGGTACATCTGCGAGCTATGTTGCACCAAGGTATCTGGCGTCTCTGTTTGAGATCATTGCCCTCACTCCTCACACAATTTTCCTCAAATTTTCTTCACGGACCTTTGCTGTCCCTTCCTCTCTCACCAGTCCCTGTGGGACTCATCCTCCTCCACGCTCGCCCCCCACACTTGAATCTCGCACTTCCTCCACTTCCCCAATTCGAAAACCTCATCCCCATATTTTCCCCATCTTCGTACACTCAACCCATGTCTATTATTATTCTCAGCGCTCTTATCGAGTCCCACGCATGTGTGCAGCATGTCAATGGGATTCGTCTAATGTCTTGTCCTCCCAATTTAGTCAATTGGTCCCCGATCCCAGTAGCTAGTTGGGTTATATATGACTATAGTACTTACATTGATTATATTTGCTATTAATTAATTATTTTTAAGTACGTACATACTAATTGCACTTAATTAATTGCACTTAGGAGTTTGTACTGTTCCGATCATGTGGTGCCTTCCAGGCACACCCACACACCTGTTCCTGAGTTATAATTCGCTCCTCCTGTCTTCGGGAACCATCTGAGTTCCTTGCCCATATCGTCATCTTGCCTGGGCCGTATCCTTCCTTCCTGTTTATCCTTGAGGCTACTCATCCTCGCCGATCGCTTTGCAGGTGGTCCCACTGAGTGTCCCTCCTGTTTCCCTCTGGTAGCGTCCCACAAGATCATTTTCATCACCCGCGGCACGTGCTCCCCCAGAAAGTCCCTGAATTCGATTCTATTTTCTCTCTAGGTATCTTTGAGTGTTAATGATCCCTCCGTACGATGCCACTGTTGCTACCTCCTGATACGTGAATGGTAGTCTCCTCTTGGTGATCTCCTGGTGGGCTTCCACGTTAATGCTAAAGAAGCCCCACCAGAACTCCTGGCCTTCATCCTTTGTCGTGTCATGACTCCGACGTCGGCCCACTACTCGAAGATCCGGAACTTCTCCTCGTCGTCCATCCAATCGCACTGGTGCTCAAAGTGCCCTCGAAACTTGCACTTTGAGCATCTGTTGTGCTACCTCGGACACACACCCATCTTATGGGTCGACTCGCGGCAGTAGAGACACACCGTCCCCTTCTGGAAACGGTACAGACAGTTCTTTTGCTGGTGGGTTAGTCTCCCACAGTAATCGCAACCATGTACCAATGTGTCCCGCCCCAAGTCGTCCTTGGCTCTGATTGGCCTCCTGGGTCTATGGAGCCGCTGGTGGGCAAACATCTGGATGCTGTCCTCCCTACCCATGTCGATGTCCTCTTCCACCCTCGGCATTGTTTCTCCAAACACTACCCGTGGTGCCATTCCCGGTTGTTCGCCCAAACTGATCGTACTCGCCGCGAAATCCATCTCCGGCTCCCCGTGCTCCCAGGTCCGCTTACCGGGTTTGTCCCAGAAGGCTCTCGTCCTGCTGGCCGTCACCACCCTCCCACCCACCCAGTCCGTATCCGAGTGGCCATTCCTCGCTATCGGCAGCATCGCCCCGAACTCGTCCTCCTCCTCTTCCCCTGCTGGAGCCGCAATCCTCTCTATCGGCGGCATCTATTGCTCCTCGCTCATCGCTCTATCGACTCATGCTCTTCTTCCTCTCCTGCTGGGAGTGGATCCGAACCCAGTAGCCTAGTTGATCCACTGTGTCCCTTTCCACCTTGGTATCCGCCCATGACTTTCCATCCTTCTAACTCCCCCCGTCTCTTTCTTCCAATGTTGCCCTCAGAGCCCCCTGGCATGGGCATTGCTTGCAATCCCAATGTCGACTGTCTCGGTGATTCTTCCATCCAACCCAGTTCATCCCCCAGCCAAAACTCGTCTGAGGTCTCTGATCCCCACCTCTCTTCCAAGAGTTGGGCTTCGAGCTCACGATCCTCTCCCCTTATATCCACTTTTCTCTCCGCTGCCTCCCTCCTTTCTCTCCTGGCGACCTCCTCTAGTCTCCTCTCCTCTCCTCTCCTCGACCCTATCCGCCTCCAGTTTCTTCCATCGCTTGTACGGTGTGTCTACCCCTCTGTCCACTATGTGTCAGGTATCGAAGAATACCGACTCGCCCTTCAGCCCCGGGTGGTCTACAAGACCTTCAAAGGCCACCTTAAAGGCTCTCCTGTGATTCAGAGGTGCTCCTGATAGTAGAAACGCCATTGGCTCCCTCCCGATAACCATGGTGATGAATAGGTTTAGTAAACCTATCATTATCCAATCCTCCTGTAAGATATATCTCTTCTGATATATCTTTATCGCTCCCCTCCGGAACTGATATACTTCCTGCTTTCCTGGTCTCGCTCCCCATTTTAGCAAGTTCGCAAGTTCCGCTCCGTATTCTTCCCGGAACTTGCCCCAGTCCATTGGCTTGTGGCAGACGAGCCCCATTAGTTGGCCCATCGCCACGGCTCTGCAATGTCCCGTGTTCTGCACCAATCCCAACCCCTTTGGTCTCGTCATAGCCATATAGACTACTTGCATGTCAAGGAGATTGGAGGTGTCCAGTCCAATAATCCTATCCGCGTCATCGCGGATCGCCGATCCCACCTTGACTGTAGTGTATCGCTCGTCCCGACGTCCTCCTCGTGAACTTTGCCTTCTCTCCTCGTCCGGCGCCGTACCGTAGGCCCCACCATCGCCGTTCTGGTGGGCCGTTCGCCGCCTCGGCCAGTGGTTGTCCGGCGACTTCGGTACCTCGACCGCCATTGGAATCTTGCGTCGACTCGTCATCTTTCCCTCCTCGTTGTCGGCCGCCCTCCTCTTGGGTGTCCGGATCATCCCTCGCTGGCGAGTCCAGTGTGTTGGGCTGGTACCGCCTCGTCGTGGCCTCTCAAATAGTTTGGTCTGTATCGCTCGGGGTCCGCGGCGGTGTTCTTCCTCCTTCTGAGCCTTGCGGCGTTTGTTCGCTCATCTTATCCTCCTTCAGGGTTGTGGTCACAGTTTACTATTTGTTAAACTCGCTGGTTAGTTTTTGACTGTGACGATATCCAGTTGAGTTGACAGTGCTGAATACCGACCGGTGTAGGTTGTACGCGTCATTGCGTCGCTGGGCTGCTGGGCTGACGGCTGGATAAATATGTTTGGCCAAAGGCCGTTAGAAAGCAATGGAGTTAGTTGTCAGTATTGATAATCACAGCATTGATAATAGCACAGTCTGAATATAATAATATACAATACAAACAGTAACAGAAACAACGACGGTCAAAAACTATTCTGGTCTCACAACCGTAAGGGAATCAACTAACTAAATCAGTGATTACAAGAGTTATATCATTAACACATATTGGTTTTAGCCCTACTACTGGGCGGCCTCTAATATCCAATGGATGCGCTCTTGTCCTCCCAATGTGCGTTCCTGCCCGCTATTGGCGTATGTATTAATTGTCACTTCACCACTCCCTGTTGGCGTTACCCCTTGGTGCTAGCCTCACAAGCTTGTTTGTCCCTGTGAGGTGGTTTGACCTCTCACCTTCCTTTGTGGCTTACGGCGTGTATCCCCCCCCCCCCCCCCAGTTGGTTATGAGGTAAGATATTATTGGTAATCTCACATCCCCAACTATATTGGTAAAATGCAACTAATCCCATTTTCGGTGGGTAATGCATGGAATTGAATCCGCTTACATCTGTCAAATTATTAACCCAAATTGTATACAAATTTAGGTAGTCATTCACATACTGTACACCATGTCCTGGAATATAGTGTCGTTATTCTGGTGGTGCATGGACCCCCCCCCCCCCCCCCCCAAAAAAATTTTTTCTACAAATCTTAATGAGATTGCATGAAATTTGAAACAGAGATAGTTTCACCTCCCTCCTTCTTGCTGGGTGAGCCAGAATTTTTATATTCGCTTTCATTCTTTAGCTACAAGCGTTTGAAAAAGGTGTCTCCTTGCACCAGTTACACCGCAGTTATTCTTCAAACATTTAGTGATTTGTTGGTACTAGTGGAAAGCTGACCGCGCTAGGATTCCAAATATGTAAAAATATGTGAATTTGGTTGGGAAATAGCTGAGGTAAAGTAATCGGGCATTCGAAATTTGCATGTATTTGCTTCCGCTGCAGGCCATTTATTCTATTAATAAATACACAATGTTCTAGAACATTTTGTTTATCTCATAAGTAGCTTGGCAACAATGCAATGCCTACATGATAATACTAGTATATGGATATTCATACATAATCAAAATGTTCTAGAACATTGTGTATTTATTTAATAGAATAAATGGCCTGCAGTGGAAGCTAATACATGCAAAATTTCCAATGCCCATATTGCAGCTATTTCCCAACCAAAATTCACATATTTTTACATATTTGGAATCCTTGCGCGGTCAGCTTTCTACTAGTACCAACAAATCACTAAATGTTTTGAAGAATAATTGCGGTGTAACTGGTGCAATATCGACGGAGACACCTTTTTCAAATGCTTGTAGCTAAAGAATGAAAGCAAAAATAAAGATTCTGGCTCACCCAGCAAGGAGGAGGGAGGTGAAACTATCTCTGTTTCAAATTTCATGCAATCTCATTAATATTTGTAGAAAACTTTGGGGAGGGGGGGCTGGTACCTGAATAACGACACCATATTCCAGGACATGGTGTACAGTAGTTATCCTAACAAGAACGAAATATACTGTATATTTATATTTGGTTTATTAACCGCGATAAAATGGCACTTTTTAATTAAAATTACCTTGTATACTTTTTAATCCAGGCTTATTTTAATTGTTTTCCTGTAATTTAATTGGCGTGTGCAGCATTCTGACGCAGTGGCATCTACTTTAAGCTGTCAATTACACAGTTAGCGGTCTCATAGGCAAGTAACCACGGTTGCAAAGAGGGAATTAAGATTTGGTTAGCTTGGCGTGACTTCTCCATTATATTCACGTTCCATTTATAGCTTGTTATCTAATAAAAAATCTAGTCCCCCATAAAGTATCTCCTCTCCTCTCACTCTCTCACCCTGGAGTAGGCCTATTATTAGATTTGAATAGCAGTCGAAATCAACCTGTTTCGAAAAGTCCTAGAAAATGTCTGGGGACGAAAAGTCCCTTAAAATGTCTGGGGACGAAAATTCCGGGGACGAAAAGTCCGAGGACGAAATGTCTACCAACCCGGATTTTTCGTCCCGTAAGTACATAAGTATTAGCTACTTTAACTATCAAGTAAAAATTACTTGCTACCATGATCATGGTAGCAAGTAATTTTTACTTGATAGTTAAAGTAGCTAATACTTATGTACTTATGACTCATAAACTATTCCATACATACATTTTAATTGAAGATTAAATCATATTTTTAATTTTTTTACGAGCTAATAAAATGTAATAGCTAACACAAAATCAATATTACTACCAGAGGCCTATAGCTACCATATCTTACTGTCAGAAGGTCAAATATTTGTTCTAGAACAAAAAACTAATAATAAAAGCCATTTTCACAAGAAAAAAAAGTTGGTAAATTTTTTTCAATTTTTCAATTTTAATATTTTTCACTGGCTAATAAAAAGTATTAGCTAACACAAAATCGAAATTACTAGCAACCATCTTACTAACAAGTCCGTGTCGAAAAGTCCGGGACGAAAAGTCCGAGACGAAAAGTTCGGGTCGAAAAGTCCGGGGACGAAAAGTCCAGGGACGAAATGTCCGTATACCGTTGAAAAAGTATCGCCGGAGAAAAGGTTTGCACATCATTTGAGCAAAATCCATTCACACACACAAAAGTTATAGCAACATTTAGGGTCTACAAGGCGTACTGCAAAACGGAACTCAACATCCAATATTGGTTTATGTACAGTAGATAAGTGGCTCTCTAGTTACGCAATAAACATTCAAGAACACTAAATTATTTTAACATTGAGTAAGGCAGAATCTGGAGTTGAAGAATACAATAATTGGAAGGCACTTATACTATACGACAATGGGTACCTACATTTTTCCATTTTTTTTAAACCCGTGTATTTTATGTAAAACGGCATTGTACATTTATTAATCATACAGTATATGCATATTGCAAATTCAGTATGTCTCAAAAAATGTTCTAGAAAAAAATGTGTTCTAGAACAAAAATATTTATCAAAATTGATAACTAATGCGTGTTCTACAACATTTATAAAAAATAAGGTAGAAAAAACTAGCCAGTATAAAAAATAAGAAATGTATTCTAGAACAAAAAAAAAGTGTTCTAGAACAAAAATATTCATCAATATTGGTAGATTACACGTAATTTGAAAATATAGGTACCCATGTCGTATAAGTGCCAAGTGGAATAGCAGTAAATATGGAAGCAATACAGTAAAATAATACAGTTCAAAATAGTACAGACCGTTGTGACAACGGCGCGGTGACAGTGGTGTGAAAGCGTGATGGGAGACCCGTGTAGCCGTGACAGCGTTTTGAACTGGTAATGCTGACAAATCACAACGTTTTGGTTTTTATGGTTACAGTTTACAAATGTTGTAACATTGCACACACTCTTACTAACTGGTAGTGGACTTATAATACATACATACACGGAATGCATTTCGGAGCTCATCATTGTTTCCAAGTTATGCATCGACATACCACTCTCTCCTCATGAATACATGCGGTATCTCGCTAAAACTCTCTAGACATGCATCCCCAAGAAGCTGCGGATGTATGCGCGTTCTAATATTGACTACGTGGCCGACGCATTTATAGATGTAATGACGTAGATTTATCGCTCCTGAATTAGCTGTAGACCCCTAAAGTGATATTTATGTAGGGTATGTTCGGTTGTACCAGGGGACCGTTGATGCTATGTTTCCTGAATTCGTTGAAATAACTTTTGCATTTTGCAGTAATTAGTTTTAAAATTAATTTGAGATTTAAGTAATTAAACAAGACTAAGGATGATCCAACTCTATAGTGAACAACTCTATCCTTAGCCCTGTTGAATTACTTAATAATTTATACAATCTATGGATGTTGAACACATATACAATAACATTCGTTTGCAGTACAGGTCATAACTGCGACTGTATTATAATACAGACTAAATCCATCCGTAAGGAGGACTGTATTCAATAGCAACCGTAAGGTAGCTTACCACCTATAGTAAATCAATCGGAAACATGCAGGAGCCTCCGTGGTGTAGTGGTTAGCATACCTGCTGAACGTTTATCGGGAGACGCGGGTTCGATCCCCGCTGGTGGCGAATTCACTTTTTCCGCTCCTTGTTCGCACACTTGCAAACCCAAATCACAAATTCCTGCAACATCCAACAAAAGTGTGTAGGCTATAGTAGCGGCTGAATATTGTCTTCAGCAGCTCTCTCTCCAGAATAATACTTGCAAGCGCGCTCTTCTTATTCTGTATGCTTGACTGCTGTAATGACTGTGGGAGGTAAACTTATAATGGGAAATATTAAAATTTTAATTTTGCGAATTTTTTTAATTTTGCGAATGATATTACGCAAAGCACGGTTAGCTATGCCAATTAGAAGTTCTAATTACAAGTTCCGCGAATTATAATAATAATAATAATAATATACATGATAATAGTAAAAAAAAAGCAAAGCAAAAAGTCGGCCGAGGCCGGAGGCGACCCGAAGGCTCCTCTTTCGATAGCTTCCACCTGAAGGTAGGGGTGGGCGCTACTCCTATCCCAAGATTTGCTCCCAGTAATTAAATTGGTCCTCATTTTTAACGACCCCAGTGTAATGAAAGAAGATAGAGAAGAATGAGTCTGAACCAACCTGTTGAAATGTTAAAAGTCATTTTAAAGATTCCTATAATGAACCCATGCACTCTAAAAGCGCATAGCAAACAGGGGAATATGATACAGTAGCTCTGCAATGGAATATGTCATCCGGTTATCAGGATCAGGTTACAAGCAATGTTTTGACATTGAAATTGACATTATGTTTCGAAATGTGCTTTATAAGTCCAGTCATATCTTGATTGAACCTGGACTGCTAGTTTTGGCTCTGATGCATTATTGGTTGGACTGTGCCACATATTACTGTTGTCTTGCAATTACCATCAAATATTGCAATATTGACTCAGGTTGTTTAGGGTCGGATGTTTAAATGGAAATGGACTTACAGTAGCTAATTTCCTACTCCACCAATTAATAATACATTGGCCGAATTGCATTATGTTGAGTTGGTTACAACCTAATATTGATACAGTAGTAGATAGTCAATAATTAAACATATAATAAATGCGGCTCCAAATTCGCACATCTGTGTTTATTTCAACCAATTACTTTATGTAGATGAGTAAAAAGTATAAGAAAAGTTATCAGAGAAAGTGAAACACGAAACGCCGGAGGCCACTCTTGGGCTCCTCTCTCTTTCCTGTCACCAACAACCATGCTAACGAGGTTGAATAATCGGGAAGCAGGACAATTCGGTCCCGGACAATTCGGTCCCATTAATTTTGTGTTTTGGGACCGAATTGCCCGGGACCGAATTGTCCGGATACTGACTAGGACAATTCGGTCCCAAAACAAGCATATTAATGGGACCGAATTGTCCGGGACCGAATTGTCCGGGACCGAATTGTCCGGGACCGAATTGTACGTGACCGAAATGTCCGGGACGGAATTGTCCGGGACCGAATTGTCCGGGATCGAATTGTCCGGGACCAACTGTAATTGGTACTGCTGTACTATATAATGGTGAATGTTCTAGAACCTTAAAAGATATAATTATATGGTAGCTAGTGTTTTTTTTTATTAGCTAGTATTTTTTTGAAAATAAAAAAAATTTTACTTTTTTTTGTTAACATTATTAGTTATGGTAGCTATTATGGTGTTTTTATGGAGCTTGTGAATTATTTACTAGCTAGTAATAGTATGTATTTAAAATGTGTAAAACTGATTTTTTATATATTGCGTACGTATACTGTTTTATGGAGCTTGTGAATTATTTACTAGCTAGTAATAAGTATGTATTTAAAATGTGTAAAACCGATTTTTTTATATATTGCGTACGTATACTGTTTTATGGAGCTTGTGAATTATTTACTAGCTAGTAATAAGTATGTATTTAAAATGTGTAAAACTGATTATTTTATATATTGCGTACGTATACTGATTTATGGAGCTTGTGAATTATTTACTAGCTAGTAATAATGTATTTAAAATGTGTAAAACTGATTTTTTTATATATTGCGTACGTATACTGTATGTGTTGTTGGTTGGTTAACAAGCCTAAATTATTATCCTAGATAATAGCTGGATCTCATTCAGGGACTGTTATAATATTATCAATATTTTTGGTAATTAATATAATCAGCAACAGTTTAGTGAAATACCGAAATTATTGAAATACAGTCAACTGAAATATCAATGTTTTCACAAGTATTTTTATAATTTCAAGGAAATGCTAGCTAGTAAAAAAAAACACTAGCTACACCTTAATAAGTAATATTTAATAATGTTCTCGAACACTTACCAATAACAAAAATAAAAAAAATATAGTATTTTTAAAATTTCAAAAAATTCTAGCTAGTAAATAACACTAGCTACCATAAAAAAATATCTCTACTAATGTTCTAGAACATTCACCAATATCAAAAAAGCACTAAAAAGCTGCTATCAGGAACCGGACAATTCGGTCCCGGACAATTCGGTCCCGGACAATTCGGTCCTAGGACAATTCGGTCCTAGGACAATTCGGTCCCGGACAATTCTGTCCCGGACAATTCGGTCCCATTTATTTAGTGTTTTGGGACCGAATTGTCCGGGACCGAATTGTCCGGGACCGAATTGTCCGGGACCGAATTGTCCGGGACCGAATTGTGCGGGACTGAATTGTCCTACATCCGAATAATCGGTAAATTTTTTCCTTTACACCCCAGAAGATTACAGAACCTGGGTGAGCGCCCTCTTGGTACGAATAAAATCCGGATAGGATCTAACTTGGGAGACCTCCCAAGAAACAAGAAAGACACATCTAGCTGTAGGCTAGAGGTAGACTTCCATAATTATTATTTACCGAGATAATAATTTTTTTTTTCTTGTTATTTTGCAGATTGTGTTGAGTTGGAGGACGCGAATTTCCATTGTCCAGGTTGGGCTGCCGACGGGGAATGTCTCGCCAATAAAGGATACATGTACACCAACTGCCAGACATCTTGTAACAAGTGTGACGACGGTGAAGGTAAGTTGTATGGAAATCTATTGTAGATCGACGTTCATCAAATATATACTTTCTTAACATCCATTCAAAAATCTATTATGTGATATATTAAATATTAGGATTGTGTTGGGCTTGGGAGCTCCGAGGTAGGTACATGAGGTTGAGGATCGAAATGGTTTTCTAGGATCAGTCAGACCATGGAATACTAAATATAGATTTAGTATTCCATGGTCAGACAGATTTTATTTCACCAGTACGTACAGTACAGGCCTGGTGGGCTATCATAAAGGTGAGGTGCGCAAGCCACAAGTTGCAGGTGGAGGTAGGCTGGTGGGAGCGGAGTGACAGAGGGCTTCCGAGATAGATTATGTCGCGTTTGTAATTGAGGATGAACTTTATTTTTACTGACTACATTTTTATAGACTACAGAGCTCTATTAATCGAATTTATTAATTATTGAAAATTTATTATTTCTTTATGTATTTTGCATTTGAGTATTGCATTTTCTTATTGGTTCTGGAACTGACAATGTTTATGTCGTTCCGAAATTTCCGTTTCTGCCGTGGTGTTGCAGACCTACAGAGGTAGTTGATTGTTGATTTACTAAGGAAGGATAACGAAGTCAACTAGGATAACAGCTAGAAGGGTATCTTTCTTTGTTGAATACTCGTTTCCTCCTAAGAAAGTCGGCTGCTCCATGTTCTTTAGGAATTCATTCTGGTTGCTGCGTAGAAGTCTCTCGATAGGATCTACAGTATGATGCATTCAATGTAATTAAATAATTGTATACCGGTAGCTATATCAGCAATCGAAATCAACGAAATTCCAAGAAAAGATCAGTGTGAACTGGCACCAACATACTTATCTCGTTTTCTATTCTCTCTACCGGATGAATGTATCGGCCCGTTGAATGACCAGAGGGGAAGGAGGTAAACTTCCAGCCAACAAATGGACTGCAACGGGGCAGCAATGTTCGAGTTCTTATCCCACATATTGGTCCATCACTCGAAAATTGGCTCTCATGACGATGGACGACATCCGAGAAGATATAAAGTTGAGCACTAAACGCTGAGCAGCAGATACGAGGTTCTCACCTCTGAGGCAACAGATCACTGCGAGAGCTATACTGCCTTCACAGAAGCAGGTTATTTGCAGCTGAAGAAACAGTTCATGACCTCTCTAAGGCGCCGACCTGGGCACACGAGGACAACCAAGGTTGTAGTTTGTTAAGGCTGCATCTAAGTCCCTTAACAGGCAGTTGGGCCTACTCTGATAATCTGAAGGAGCTTATGAATAAACAAGTTGATGGCATTACAATGCTGATGACAGCAGACAATCAGCCCAGACATGGCAATCAATAAACCTGCTCACTGGGAGGAAAAGCCAACCAACTACCAAGGTTAAGGCTGAATCTCCAGCTGAACGACTAAAAGGTTGGTAGGCCGACTTTGAGAAGCTTCTAAACAATGACAGGGTGTTGCCTGGTAATAACTCGTGAGTGTGTGTGTCTGTGCATGAGTCTGTGCTCACAGATATCCCCATTGGTGACATCTGCTTTGCTGAAATCAAGACTGAATCTAGGAGCATCAAGACCAATCGTGCCAGTGGAGTAGATGGCGTGGCCCCTGAGGTCTTTAAAATTCCTGAGTGTTTGGAGCTCATTCACACCATTAATTTAATGTGGACATGTATAGGACAACGAGAGTCCCTCAAGAACGGAAAACAAAAAAAGTTGGTCCCTGTGTCCCTTCCCCCAAGAAGGGCAACCTAACAACACGTGGAACTTTTCTCGTGGAATCTCATTAATCTCGATTACTGCAAAGCTATACTACAGAATTATATTAAATCGCATCATGGATCATGTTGAAAGACTGTTACATGGGAACCAAAATGGGTTCCGTAAAGGTCGTGGGACCATGGAGCCTATTCTGGCACTTAGAAGGATAATTGAAGAGTTATCAATAAAGAAAGACAGACAACTATTATCTATACCAGAGGCTATTATCTTTGTTGACTTCTTTAAAGCCTTCGACTCAGTCTCCCGACCACGTATGTTCAGCATACTGGCAGCAATCTGATCAGCATCTGATCGTAAGCTCTAAGGATGGCTTGCTTGAACACGTGGATGACTTCTGCTATTTGTGATCATGGATCAGAAAGTTAGGTGAAGACCTTTGGATACGTAAGGGGAAGGCATGGGCAGCGTTAAATAGTCTGTCCAGGATTTGGAAGTCCCATAGAATAAAACGGAACCTTAAGGTTCGATTATTTATGGCAGCAGTAGTACCAGTACTCTTATATATCATATATATCTCTCATACTCATACTCATACTCTCATATATATATCTAACTGCAGAAGATACCAAATCTCTGGATAGCACTTTCACAAGACTGCTGCGCCGGATTCATTGTGTCAAGTACAATGGACACATCCCCAATCAGACTCTATACAACATTGGAGTGTTCCATTAATCTCCCCTAGCTTGACACTTCGACGGAACCGCCTCCGCTTTGCAGCATATTGCTTTCTGGGTGAGGACCAGCCAGTGCATAATCTAGGGATAGTAGTAGATTGTGACAACAGTCGAAAACAGGCGAAAACAGTTGGAATGTAGGGAAAACAGACGAAAACAGTGAGATCATTTAAAAATATTCATCCATGCATCCAGGTGAAAATAGATATTGAAGTAACTAGGTGTAATAATAGATTTACAATTTAGTGGCATTTATAATGTCGCTAACTTAAGATGACGTTCGACCCGAACATTTCTTCGCGATTTTCGCGATCTTCGCAAACGTCACGATTTTTGCGAAGATTGCGCAAATAGCGAAATTTCGCAAACGTCGCGATCTTCGCGATATTTTGTGTTTAACAATACTATAGGTGGAGCTTCGCAAACGTCCCGATCTTTGCGAATGTTCTACAACATTTTTTAAAAAGTAAGAAAATCTATAATGAAAAAATAAATTTTTTAAAATTTTTCAAGAATACAATATATTATTAGTTCTAGAGAAAAAAAAATAATTTTAAATAAAATATCTAACATGTTCTATAATATATATATATACTGACACTATTAGTATTGTTCACAGAATTCTAGAATGTATATATATACAGACAGATGGTATAAAATTGTATTCTAGAAGTCCATGTATTTGTGTAGGCCTTCCAGAAATTTTGCTATTTTTGCGTCGCTGTACCTATAATGGTATTAATAAATAATATTATTAAAGGTTGAGAAATTTTTTTATCGAAGCTCCACCTATAGTATTGGTAAACACAAAATTTCGCGAAGATCGCGACGTTTGCGAAGCTCCACCTATAGTATTGGTAAACACAAAATATCGCGAAGATCGCGACGTTTGCGAAGCTCCACCTATAGTATTGGTAAACACAAAATATCGCGAAGATCGCGACGTTTGCGAAGCTCCACCTATAGTATTGGTAAACACAAAATATCGCGAAGATCGCGACGTTTGCGAAGCTCCACCTATAGTATTGGTAAACACAAAATATTCGCGAAGATCGCGACGTTTGCGAAGCTCCACCTATAGTATTGGTAAACACAAAATATTCGCGAAGATCGCGACGTTTGCGAAGCTCCACCTATAGTATTGGTAAACACAAAATATCGCGAAGATCGCGACGTTTGCGAAGCTCCACCTATAGTATTGGTAAACACAAAATATCGCGAAGATCGCGACGTTTGCGAAGCTCCACCTATAGTATTGGTAAACACAAAATATCGCGAAGATCGCGACGTTTGCGAAGCTCCACCTATAGTATTGGTAAACACAAAATATGTCGCGAAGATCGCGACGTTTGCGAAGCTCCACCTATAGTATTGGTAAACACAAAATATGTCGCGAAGATCGCGACAGTTTGCGAAGTTCCACCTATAGTATTGGTAAACACAAAATATGTCGCGAAGATCGCGACGTTTGCGAAGCTCCACCTATAGTATTGGTAAACACAAAATATTCGCGAAGATCGCGACGTTTGCGAAGCTCCACCTATAGTATTGGTAAACACAAAATATTCGCGAAGATCGCGACGTTTGCGAAGCTCCACCTATAGTATTGGTAAACACAAAATATCGCGAAGATCGCGACGTTTGCGAAGCTCCACCTATAGTATTGGTAAACACAAAATATTCGCGAAGATCGCGACGTTTGCGAAGCTCCACCTATAGTATTGGTAAACACAAAATATGTCGCGAAGATCGCGCACGTTTGCGAAGTTCCACCTATAGTATTGGTAAACACAAAATATGTCGCGAAGATCGCGACGTTTGCGAAGCTCCACCTATAGTATTGGTAAACACAAAATATGTCGCGAAGATCGCGCAGTTTGCGAAGTTCCACCTATAGTATTGGTAAACACAAAATATGTCGCGAAGATCGCGACGTTTGCGAAGCTCCACCTATAGTATTGGTAAACACAAAATATGTCGCGAAGATCGCGACGTTTGCGAAGCTCCACCTATAGTATTGGTAAACACAAAATATCGCGAAGATCGCGACGTTTGCGAAGCTCCACCTATAGTATTGGTAAACACAAAATATGTCGCGAAGATCGCGACGTTTGCGAAGCTCCACCTATAGTATTGGTAAACACAAAATATCGCGAAGATCGCGACGTTTGCGAAGCTCCACCTATAGTATTGGTAAACACAAAATATTCGCGAAGATCGCGACGTTTGCGAAGCTCCACCTATAGTATTGGTAAACACAAAATATGTCGCGAAGATCGCGACGTTTGCGAAGCTCCACCTATAGTATTAGTAAACACAAAATATGTCGCGAAGATCGCGACGTTTGCGAAGCTCCACCTATAATATTGGTAAACACAAAATATCGCGAAGATCGCGACGTTTGCGAAGCTCCACCTATAGTATTGGTAAACACAAAATATGTCGCGAAGATCGCGACGTTTGCGAAGTTCCACCTATAGTATTGGTAAACACAAAATATGTCGCGAAGATCGCGACGTTTGCGAAGCTCCACCTATAGTATTGGTAAACACAAAATATGTCGCGAAGATCGCGACGTTTGCGAAGCTCCACCTATAGTATTGGTAAACACAAAATATCGCGAAGATCGCGACGTTTGCGAAGCTCCACCTATAGTATTGGTAAACACAAAATATGTCGCGAAGATCGCGCAGTTTGCGAAGTTCCACCTATAGTATTGGTAAACACAAAATATGTCGCGAAGATCGCGACGTTTGCGAAGCTCCACCTATAGTATTGGTAAACACAAAATATCGCGAAGATCGCGACGTTTGCGAAGCTCCACCTATAGTATTGGTAAACACAAAATATCGCGAAGATCGCGACGTTTGCGAAGCTCCACCTATAGTATTGGTAAACACAAAATATGTCGCGAAGATCGCGACGTTTGCGAAGCTCCACCTATAGTATTGGTAAACACAAAATATCGCGAAGATCGCGACGTTTGCGAAGCTCCACCTATAGTATTGGTAAACACAAAACATGTCGCGAAGATCGCGACGTTCGCGAAGCTCCACCTATAGTATTGGTAAACACAAAATATGTCGCGAAGATCGCGACGTTTGTGAAGCTCCATCTATAGTATTGGTAAACACAAAACATGTCGCGAAGCTCCACCTATAGTATTGGTAAACACAAAATATGTCGCGAAGATCGCGACGTTTGTGAAGCTCCATCTATAGTATTGGTAAACACAAAATATGTCGCGAAGATCGCGACGTTTGTGAAGCTCCATCTATAGTATTGGTAAACACAAAACATGTCGCGAAGTTCCACCTATAGTATTGGTAAACACAAAATATCGCGTAGATCGCGACGTTTGCGAAGCTCCACCTATAGTATTGGTAAACACAAAATATGTCGCGAAGATCGCGACGTTTGTGAAGCTCCATCTATAGTATTGGTAAACACAAAATATCGCGTAGATCGCGACGTTTGCGAAGCTCCACCTATAGTATTGGTAAACACAAAATATGTCGCGAAGATCGCGACGTTTGTGAAGCTCCATCTATAGTATTGGTAAACACAAAATATGTCGCGAAGATCGCGACGTTTGTGAAGCTCCATCTATAGTATTGGTAAACACAAAATATGTCGCGAAGATCGCGACGTTTGTGAAGCTCCATCTATAGTATTGGTAAACACAAAATATCGCGTAGATCGCGACGTTTGCGAAGCTCCACCTATAGTATTGGTAAACACAAAATATGTCGCGAAGATCGCGACGTTTGTGAAGCTCCATCTATAGTATTGGTAAACACAAAATATCGCGAAGATCGCGACGTTTGCGAAGCTCCACCTATAGTATTGGTAAACACAAAATATCGCGAAGATCGCGACGTTTGCGAAGCTCCATCTATAGTATTGGTAAACACAAAATATGTCGCGAAGATCGCGACGTTTGTGAAGCTCCACCTATAGTATTGGTAAACACAAAATATGTCGCGTAGATCGCGACGTTTGCGAAGCTCCACCTATAGTATTGGTAAACACAAAATATGTCGCGAAGATCGCGACGTTTGCGAAGCTCCACCTATAGTATTGGTAAACACAAAATATGTCGCGAAGATCGCGACGTTTGCGAAGCTCCACCTATAGTATTGGTAAACACAAAATATGTCGCGTAGATCGCGACGTTTGCGAAGCTCCACCTATAGTATTGGTAAACACAAAATATGTCGCGAAGATCGCGACGTTTGCGAAATTTCGCGATTTTCGCAATCTTCGCAATAATCGCGACGTTTGCGAAGAAATGTTCAAAATCGTTGCCTTACTCGCTCGGGACGGCCTGCATCACGTAGATGCCCAAGATGGAGTCAAGCAAGATCCAACTTGTAGAGTGACAGACTGAACTGCTAGGCCTAGGCCTACCTCATCGCGCCCTATCGGTAATGCAAAAAGGAATAATTTAATGATGGTAGTACTGTAGTGTATGATAAACATTATATAGATTAATTTAAAAATCTTTGCGTTAACATTAATACTTATTATGTTTTTAATTTACTATGTTTGTATTGTTTGTTTAACTTGTTACCGGATGAGTATGCTTTTGATACTCAGGAATTTGAAGGGATTGATATTTCGCATGTTAGAGACAGTAGTGTGACTCGTCCTTTATTATCTCTCATGGCAGGCAGGTGCCTTCTTTCTCTATGTAAGGCAAGAGAATATTCAATGGCCGAGTAGGCCTAGGTAGTGTGATAGGGGAGTTGGCAGCTGTACTTAATTTTGTAATGCTGGGAATAATAGAGTAGGATCATCGCTATTTGACTATTGTTTAGGTAGACCTGATTGCAATTTTTCAGTTGATAATCCTAATGTTTTCTCACACCATGTATCTCTTTCAATTTCATTAAGAGGTTCCGGTCCCAGTATTGTGGCTCAAAGTAATTCAGATTATGTTTTGCAAACCTCATGTAAAATGCCTGAAGAAAAGGCTAGAATCTCTTAGAAGAATTGTGTAGGATCAGAGGATAAATTTCGGGCAGAATTAAAATCATATTATGCATCTGGTGTTTTGGATGACGTTAATGATTTAGCTACCAGTACTGATTTAAATAGTGAAATAATTAATTTAGGGGCTGACAAGTTAACCACCCTTATTTTCAACTGTGCACAGAAAGTACCACCGGCACCGAAACACATTTCTAAGGATCATATACATAATGGTGCTAGGTGGTTTAATAATGATTGTGTTGTTTCTAAAAGTAAATTTAGTAATGCGCTTAGTGATTGGCGCCGTGCCCGTTTCGATCTAGCGCTACTTAATTTGCAGAATGCAAGGAAAATTTATAAAAAAAACTCTCAGACAGGCAGGTGTTGTGTACGGAAAGGTAGAGTCCACTAAATTAATGAGGCTGGGTCTAAAAAATGTTAAAATGTTTTGGAATAAACTTAAAAATTCTTGTACTACCTCCAAGCTCCAAGGGCAAGGCTATGCCAAGTACCGAGGAGTTTGAAAGGTATTTTAAGGACTTGTGTGGTGGAAACTCGGATATTGAAGATATGGGGACTAGCCATAGCCAATCATAAAGTTTTAATGTATCTGATAGTAACTCAATGTTTGAGACATATATTTGTCAACCATTTGACGAGTCTGAAGTGGCTGCCGAGATGAAGAAATTAAAGTTGGGGAAAGCACCCGGTGAGGACATGATTTTGAGTGAATTTCTGGATCTTTTTAATGTACAGCTTTGTTTACAGGTAATTTCCCAACGGGATGGACCACTACTGGTCTTATTAAACCATTGTATAAGAACAAAGGCAGTCGCTTCGACCCGACAAACTTTCGTGGTATTACTTTGCTTTGTATTATTGGTAAATTGGTTACAACTATTTTAAACAATAGGTTAATCTGGTGGACGGGGTGTTTTGGTATTATAGTGGAGGCCCAAGCTGGCTTTCAACTAGCGGAGAAGGCTAGTAAAGCTTATTTTTCTCTTTGGAGGTATTTTATCCAGTTCCCGTGCATTTCTTTTCCATTTGCTCTGAAATTATTCAATAGCTTAATTAAACCGATCCTTATGTATGGTGCTACGGTGTGGGGATTTCATCCCGCCACGATATTGAGCGATTGCATCGAAAATTTATGCGTAACTATTTGGGTGTTAAAGAATCGATCCCGAATGTCACCATTTATGGTGAATCGGGGGAGTTCCCATTATCTATTGATAGGAAAGTTACGATTATTAAATATTGGTTACATATTTTGGGTATGGTTGGGTGCAGGTTACCGGTTCATGCATATAATATGCTCCTCAGTCCTCAATGATATTTCTGTTAACTATAATACCATTAATTTGGCCTCACGGGTGCGGGATATATTTCACTCTACTGAATTTAGTGACGTCTGGGTCAACCAGGGTGTTAGCGATAAGAAATGGTTCCTATTGGAATTTAGACAGAGATTGAGAGATCAGTTTATTCAAGAATGGTGGAGTGCAATAGATTCCTCATCTAAAGGTCGATTATATTTTGTGCATTCTTTAAATATGATGTCATATTTAGATATATTACATGACCATGTAGTGTTACGGCGGTTCATTTCTAAAATATGGTGCTCCTCGCACAATTTAGAAACTGAACGGGGGGGGGGGGGGTGGGGGTGTGGTACAATACTGACTGTAGTGACCGTTTATGTTCTATGTGTAACAGCAATTTTGTGGAGGATGAGCTACATTTTTTGCTCGGTTGCCGGTGTTACGACGACTTAAGACTTCAATATCTGGGTGAATATTTTCGAGACAGCCGGGTTTGTTAAAACTAAAGCAGGGTGAATAGTTACCTTTCGGGCAGTAATGCTGCCAAGATACGAATGATTGGTTTATTTATTTACAGAGCCTATCTGCGACGTAGTCTCTTATTGGGTCAATTGTAATTTTGTCATTCAGCAAGAGACTTCAATTTGCATTGCTTTGTGCTATTATGTAATTTTGGTATTAGGTGGAGTTATCATCACCCCACCATCTTTATGATGATCTAAGGACATGCGTAGAACATAGTCAACCACAATTATGAACAAGAATGGTGCAAGTGTGTCTCCCTGGAGGACGCCCCATAACACTTCAAATGGTTCCGTGTCACCGTCAACAGTAGACACAAATGTTGTCGAACCATCGTATACTGATCTGATTGCTGCAATAATTTCATCAGGAATCCCATATAATGAAGTATGCTGAACATACGTGAGCGAGAACGAGAGACTGAATCAAAGCCCTTAAATCAAAATCAAAGGGTTAACTCTGCCCTAATGTGCCTAAGAGGCTCCCGTAGACATAAGACTGGCCGGCAAATGCGATCGGTAGCAGAAACTGGGGTTATGTCTGCTGCTGCGGAGGCTGGGTGCACTTAGTTCTAGTACCCCAACCATACTACATAATAATAATTTTAGTTATATTTCAATCCCGGTTACAGCCAATAATTACTGTGTATTTAGTGTTTATTATGTTATAAAAAAAAATACTTAAAGTTGCGATTCAATGAGATGCGAGAAAAAAAAAGAATCAAAGGCCTTGAAGAAGTCAACAAAGATAACAGTCAGATGCCTGTCTTTCTTTTTTGATAACTCTTCAATTATCCCTTCTAAGTGCCAAAATGGGCACCATGGTCCCACGACCTTTACGGAACCCATTCTGATTTCCACGGAACAGTCTCTCAATGGGATCCCTGATGCGATTTAATAGAATTGTATTGTATAGCTTTGCAGCAATCGAGATCAATGAGATTCCCCGAAAAGAACCATAGAGTGTTAGGTTGCCCTTCTTGGGAACTGGCACCAACTTATTTGTTTTCATTTCTTGTGGGACTCTTGTTGTTCGGTATCGGTACATGTCTACTATGATGGGATAGTTGAGCTTTAAACACCCAGGTATTTAAAAGACCTCAGGGGGAACACCATCTACTCCACAGTAGGACTGGCACGATTGGTCGTAATGCTCTTTGCAGCGGCCACTAGCCGCTGCCGCTCTTCGCTCCTGTCACGTATCATGGCCTAAAGCCGATGAACATTTTGGCATATGGTTGATGACAATTGAGTGAAAAATGCAAAAAAAAGTTTGTAAGACTCTTTCTTTCATTTTGCCATATAGTTCGCAATATTTTGATTCAGGTTGTTTACATAGGTTAGGATAGGTATGGTTACAGTGTTATACCACACAGAAAGCTTCATAAGTGAAGGAAATTTTTACTTTAATTTTTTACTGCGTATTTTCAGTTTGCGAAGAGCGTGAAGATCTGAGCGCCCACTGTGGTTTTTGGGCATCAGACGGACAGTGCCAGGAAAATCCTAGGTATATGTATAACTACTGTCAGACCAGTTGCAACAAATGTGGCGATAAAGCAACTAATGGTAATTGGATAAGTATTTTGATTATTTAAATAATTTCATATATTTATTGGTCAACAATATTTGTATACTACAGTAACTGTATAATATATTTTGCAATTTTGCAACATAAAACGTGTACTATTTACCAGAACCCACTACAGCCGAACCAACTACAGCCGAACCAACTACAGCCGAACCAACTACTGCCGAACCAACTAAGGCCGAACCAACTACAGCCGAACCAACTACTGCCGAACCAACTACAGCCGAACCAACTACTGCCGAACCAACTGCCGACCCAACTACAGCCGAACCAACTCCTTCCGAACCAACTACAGCCGAACCAACTACAGCCGAACCAACTACAGCCGAACCCACTACAGCCGAACCAACTACAGCCGAACCCACTACAGCCGAACCAACTACAGCCGAACCAACTACTGCCGAACCAATTGCCGACCCAACTACAGCCGAACCAACTCCTTCCGAACCAACTACAGCCGAACCAACTACAGCTGAACCAACTACAGCTGAACCAACTACAGCCGAACCAACTACAGCCGAACCAACTACAGCCGAACCAACTACAGCCGAACCAACTACAGCCGAACCAACTACAGCCGAACCCACTACAGCCGAACCAACTACAGCCGAACCCATAGAAACCATAGGTAATTGGAAAGCATTTCAATATTGACTATTTTGTTTTATTTGCTGAAATGCATTATTTATTCCCGACTGCCGTTTACCACAATATGTATAATTTTGCAAGTTTCAGCAAGCGAGGTCAATTAGCGAGGGGTAATAATAACTATCCTATAATTGTCATTATTACCGAATTATAGTGGGAGTTTCAAAATATAAGATTTTTTGCTATTTTATCCGGGTGCGAGATTTTCCCACTTGCTATTTTATCCGGGCGCGAAATTTTCCCACTTGATGACTCTTGATCTATGATTAAACTTAGTCGCTGACACTCGGGAAGTTATACTGTACATTACGGGGTCGGCGAGAAATATAGCACCACATTTTCCCCATACCTAATAGTTTTTAGTCGATTTATTTAAATATATAATTTATGTAGCTGGCTAACTCCCGAAAAATATCATAACAAAGACAGTTGAAGCGATGAAATTATTAATGCATCGCGGAGGTATTCAATATTCTTTAACATAAAGTGCTTCTGTATCTGTATAAATTAAATTTATTCTGTATATGGATATTTCTAACACAATCAATTTATGTCATTTTAATAAAGATAACAAATTTGTTAATTTATTCTAAATTGTTAAAGATCACAAATAACTAAATATAGGAATCAAATTAATTATCATTGCTCTGTAACTTTCTGAATTTCTCAGTTTCTTGTAATTTCCAAGTTTTGTTAACATCAGTAGTTTTGACGATTGTGTTCTAAGATATTTTCATTCCTAATATTTCTCAATTGTGTTATTCAATATCATTTATATTTTAAATTAGTTCCGTTCTATCGTTATTGGAACGGGAGAAGTAATCATTACTATACAACCAATGCTGATGAGATCGGAACCACTACACCCGGAGAAGTCGGAAATTACGGATACATTTCGGAAGGGATAGCGGCATACGTACATAATCAACAAGTTTCAGGAACCGTTCCGCTTTATCGCTATTTTTGGGTGTGTATACTTTACAGTACGTCTACAGCAACTTGGGGGTTTGAATTCACAGAGTCATTACCAAATGTAAAGGTACAGTAGTAGTACTGTAGCTGAGGAGGGGGGGGGGGGGCAGGGGCGGGTGGGTGTTAATGATGTTTGTGTTGGTGTGTGGGTAGACGCAGAAGTCTCCTTCCCAGTAAAAAGTACAGATGGGCCTACCGATCGAACCGTATTTCAAATTTATTGCGATCTTATTTGTAGAAAATTAAGAATGAGGTGGGGGGGGGGGGGGGGGTGGTGTTAGGTTTAGCTACAGTCCGTTAATACACTACTAACTGTACAGGGGGGGGGGGGGGGGGGTGGTGTTAGGTTTAGCTACAGTCCGTTGATACTCTACTAACTGTACAAGTATATTAAAGATCTGCAGCCGGTGTTTCGCCGGACAGTACCACCCAACGACCCTTACTAACAGTGAGTGATACATTGGGTTATTTGTGACATGAATTAGATAAATCTATAATAATTATGCCCAACTCAATGAAAAAGTGCAGGAAAGGTCACCGTAAACAATAATAATTATTGATGAATTTCAAATATGAAGCTTTTATTGACAAATACAAATAAAATATGATATTATTTCAGGGTGATGGATATGATCATTTTTACACCATTGATGAAGAAGAAATTGGAACAATTGAGTATGGTGACGACTACATTAATGAAGGTGTAGCGGCTTTCTGTTACGACACCCAAGTAGCAGGTACCGTTCCTTTGTTACGGTACTGGCATAATTTGATCGTGGATCACTTTTACACAACGGATGCGGATTACATCGGTTCAACCACGCCTGAGGAGGTTGGCCACGACTACGTATACGAAGGAGTGGCCTGTTACGTGTTTGGGACATTTGAATAAGTCTACTGTAGATTTAACTGAAAATGAATAAAGAACATTTTACAGAGGGAATTAGTACCAAATTACACGGTTTTAGTTCAGTCAATCTGGCATAAAACTCGAAAGAAATTGTCATTCTTCGATATCCAAATCGAATTGTTACGTTTCAGGAATAAATATTAAACCTTTTTTTATACAAATATACATGGGATTTACTTTTATTCAGTTACTTTTATTCCTGAAAATGGAGGATTTTCACTTTCAAATATATTTACTTTTATCCCAGAAATAGCGGTTGTTAATTGTATTTTCTGTCAAACAATTTTTTTCCAACAAATATCCAATAAACTTAGTCAAGTTTTAATTTAATATGATTGGGGGCTACCAGACAACCCCCTAAACAATAACAATAACAAAATTCAGATTTATGATTTATAACTTATTAGGAGCACCACTACTTAGGAGCACCACTACAGTAGTCTACAAACACTATAATTATGCTTTTATTCCAAAACGTAGCCCATAAATTTGAGGATCTCTAAAAAAAATTTGGGACTGTACAATTTTACATTTCGTAGTAACAACAATTCTTAACACAAGTACAATTATACTAAAAATTATAAATGGTTCGAAAAAGTTAAGTTGCTTTGGAAACTACAGTGCATACAGTTTGTGCAGATTTCTGTAAAGAAATAAATTGGACTAAGGTTGTCTTGGTCATATTTGAGAAATATCCCACCAATAGTAATCTTGTTGCTATGTAAAACAATGTCGCTAAGGACAAATTATGAAATTGAAGGTGATTCACTTAGTACTGTATATTTATATATAGACTATTTTGAAGTACATTACAGTAGGCCTATAGGCAAGATAAAGTTCGAATCCAAAAAAAATGGTTTGAATGAATTATGATTTAGACCAGTGTTGCTCAATGTTTTCCCTAGATTGACTGAACTATAATGTAGCTTTTGGGTGACTGTATATTTAAAAAAAATTGGTGTTGGATGTTAGTGTGTAATACATTCCACTCTGTATCATTGGGTATCAGAAATTATAATTGTTATTGCAGTTATAATATTGATGTCTCGATGAAGGAACTGCCTTTAGCGGGTGGTTGGTTGGTGGCGACAGTACCAACAAACGTAGCCAGTCCAGGAAAAAGTCATATGGGTAAATTACAAATGATATTTAAGTTATCAATCAAAGTAAATGACACTAAACATAAGGAGTATGATAATTCGTAATTCGGAAGTAAAATATCACCACAATTCCATATACAGAGGTAGGTCTACCACTACAAGACCTGTGCAAACTCGACACCGTTGCGTTCACTATCCTAACAATGTGTTATCCTTTTTGTGTTCTTGACGGATCAACCATTAACCACGGAGTTTTTATTTTTTGTGAACGCCAAGTTGCACACCGCATACAGGGCAATAATGGTGGACATCTTTAAACTCATTCACCAAGAGCGGTATAAGACAACAACATGAACACCACCTGCAACACCAATAATGAAACTACAGTATATGAGTAGTAAAGTGATTGGTGAAAGTGCGTCATAAGTCAATAAGTCTACAGTAGTCAGGCCTCTGAAGTTAAAACGAATGTCGTGGGATCCATCATCAGGTATAATGATGGTAAACCTGATCGACTTACCCGATAACAAATAGGGCGCAGCAGGCGTGGCAACTGAGATCTCCAAGTTTGTGTTTCGTAGTTGTTTTAATTTTACAGTTACAATACGGGCATTTAACTGCTACCGAACGGGGTCCTAAAATACAAGGATATAAAAATAGCGATAATACTGTAGATATATGTAGCATCAATCATTCAATGTCAATCGATTCAAGATTTAAATTTACATGAATATTGAATATGAAACTTACCAAGGTATGTGACAGGTTCCGGTTTTTTTGTCATTTCTAATACCTTCGGACCTGAAACAGTTACAAACATACTGCTGAAATAAACTATTGTAACATCATAATCTTGATTGTGACACCGCGCCATATGTTTTTTTTCAATATCCTCGAGGCATTTTATTTACCGAACGCCAGCGAGGTTAATAAAGTGTGATAGTGAAAAACAGTTCGACGTTTTACCTTTTCCCCATGTAATAAATAATTATATTATTTTGTTTTTTCTCCAAGAAAATAAAAAAAAAAATAATATAAAATACAAAAAATTATTTCACTTCGTCAATGTTCAAAGCTATCAAATGCGTTATTGGCAAAATTTCATCACAAAAAACATTGTAAAATTATTTGTATTATTATTATTAAAGTATTTTTATAGCGCCAATAATACGCATTGTTCTTGGCGCTACTCCTTACAGTAACACATGATAACGGGAACATTAGTGGCATTTATTCTGGTTTTAATTGGTAGCCAGTGGAGATCTATGTGGTCCGACTTCCTTATGCCACACAACAATCTAGCTGCAGAATTTTGAACACATTGTAACTTTTTGATAAGCTTTTGGGGCAAACCATAATATAAGGAGTTGTTTAAATCTAGTTTGCTGCTAATAAAAGCGTGAATGAGAGTCTCAAGTTCTCGTCTCGGAAAGAAACGTCTCACTTTGGCCAAGTTTCTAAGATGATAGAAGGATTTACGAACAACCAAGCAGATGCGTTTCTAAAGAGTAAGGTGTGCATCCATCATCATGACACCGATGTCCTCGGTGCATTCTACAGATTCGCCGCCAATATGTACGGCTAGTTGACTTAGCTGAATACTAAAAAGCGATTTCAATAACAGTGTTTCAGTTTTCTCAACGTTTAACATATCTTAAACATTCTTCAGTTAGTTTAACATTGGAGTCAATATCGGTCGGCTTAAACGCAACATATATTTGGGTATCATCTCATCATACAGTACTGTATATGATAGGAAAGTGCATACTTATGTATAACGGAAGTTAGTAAACGGGTATAAATGCTGAAAAAAAGCGGACCCTATACTGACCCCTGTGGTACACCGAATCTCAACAACTTTTTTCCTGAAAACGAATCTCCAATAGGGACCTGCTGTGTGCGGTTAGCTAAATACAGTAGGACTCGAACCATTTCAGAGCAGCTCCTCGGACACCAATATCGTTTTCAAGGATCTTTAGCAGAATGGAGTGCTCGACCGTGTCAAACGCGGCGCTTAAATCCTACATCATAATTGAGTTGAGATAATGTCTGGGAGACCTCAGGTGACCAAAAAGAAAGGGTAACAACAGTTACGAGCTTTCACCCAACAGGGCTTCTTCAGGTAAAATAATATACGAATATACAGAGAGGGAAGACTGCACCAGTATACAGAATGCAAAGAAACCTACATCACCAACATGACTGCCGAACCGTCATCAATGCTGCGATACACATGATTGTGAACCCGGAGAAGTGCCGACTCTACGCTATGGTGTTCTCTATTGGCGCTCTGAAAAGGATCATTCAGAGAATCCAGGTTTGAAATTGGTCGGAAGTTGTTCAATACAGATATAGCATATAGAGATATATATGCATATAGAGATACTGTAGTTTTTTTAATTTCAATGGATCCAGTACTGCATTTTTAAATAGAACTGGCATTGTTGATGTTGTTAATGATAGATTAATAAATCAGTGTAGGCCTAATGATAGGAAACAGGATGCTCAGTGAGTATTTCAGCAAGCTAGTTGGGAGAAGGTCACAGGGGCTTGTCTTAATTTGGCGCTCATTTGCCAATTCTTTAACTTCATCCTCAGTTACTGTTCGATAATCCGTTAATGGTATGCCAGTAAACTTTAACTCATTTGGATCATTATTTATCTATTTTTTCATCATTATTTATTTCATTGTCATCATAATTTATTTCATTGTGATTGGTATTTATCTCTTTATTTAACAGATTTTCATCATTGACACTATCAATAGTTTCGTTCTCTATCTATATGTGGCGGTGCATATAGAAAGGCGTTATTCGCAGAAACAATGTTTCTGAGAAAAACGCATTTAACCCTTTCGCGCCTAATTAAAGATTTTATGTGTTCCCCAAAAACTGAAATCTCTCGGTATTTCTGGCAGTTTGTCTGTCAAGACTTAACAAAGAATAAAATCTACTTTAACATTCTCGCTATGGGGGTTTTAAGGGTTGGTGATTTAATTTCTGATGTCAATTTTTACGACGTCAGAAATCTAGGCTGTCTGTGTATGTTTGTATGTCTGTTTGTCAGTCTTTCTATCAAAAAATAAGGAAGCATATTATGTAATAAAAACATTCGCCATGGGGGTTTTCCAGGTCTCTGACTTTATTTCTGATGTTAGTTATTACGACTGACCAACTCTAGGCTGTCTGTGTCTCTACGTCTTAAAAAATGTCTGTATGTGTCAAAAAAATAAGGAAGCATATTATGTAATAAAAACATTCGCCATGGGGGTTTTCCATGTCTGTGATTTTATTTCTGATGTCTTTTTTTTTACGACTGACCAACTCTAGGCTGTCTGTGTCTGTATGTATGTCTGTCAGTCTTTCTGTCAAAAAAATAAGGAAGCATATTATGTAATAAAAACATTCGCCATGGGGGTTTTCCATGTCTGTGATTTTATTTCTGATGTCTTTTTTTTTACGACTGACCAACTCTAGGTTGTCTGTGTCTGTATGTATGTCTGTCAGTCTTTCTGTCAAAAAAATAAGGAAGCATATTATGTAATAAAAACATTCACCAGGGGGGTTTTCTAGGTCTCTGATTTCATTTCGGATGTCAGTTTTTACGACTGACCAACTCTAAGCTGTCTGTATCTGTATGTATGTCTGTTTGTCTGTCAGTCCGTCTGTCTAAATAATAAGGAAGCATATTATGTAATAAAAACATTCGCCATAGGGGTTTTCCATTTTTCCGATTTCATTTCTGATGTCAGTTATTTCGAGTGACCAACTCTAGGCTGCCTTTGTCTGTATGTATGTCTGTCAGTCTGTCTGTCAAAAAATAAGGATGCATATTATGTAATAAAAACATTCGCCATGGGGGTTTTCCAGGTCGCTGACTTTATTTCTAATGTCAGTTTTTACGACTGACCAACTCTAGGCTGTCTGTATCTGTATGTATGTCTGTCAGTCTGTTTGTCAAAATATAAGGAAGCATATTATACATACAGTCACAGTGAGTGGTGAGTCGAGCAGACGTGAAAACTGACATCAGAAATGAAATCAGAGACATGGAAAACCCCCATGGCTAATGTTTTCATTACATACTGTAGTATGCTTAACTGTCAGACAAACAGACATACATACAGACACAGACAGCCTAGAGTTGGTCAAACGTAAAAAAAAATTAACATCAGAAATGAAATCAGCGACCTGGAAACCCCCATGGCGAATGTTTCGAATGTTTCTGTTACATAATATTCTTCCTTATTTTTTGACTGACGGACAGACAAACAGACATACATACAGACACAGACATCCTAGAGTTTGTCATTTTATAGCTGTCAGCACTTTTCGTGCACCATATTGGGTGACAAAAAGTGTAATTTTTCACATCTGGGTAACCCTAAAACATGTTACATTGTAATCAGCACCTCAAAAAACCCCATATGGTAAATTCCACGTTGTCGGACGTTATGGACATTCTCAATTTTTGAATGTTTTTCTTTAAAATTACAAAAATACTTGAATTTTCGACATCAGATTGCGTTTAATAAATGAGACTATTTATTAAACTTTCAGAATAACATAAATACTCTGCATTGGGAAACGTTACTCTTCTCGTGCAGATTACTTTTAAAAAAGTGTCGGCCAAAATAGGACACTTTTTATTGTACATATTATATTTTTGATTGCATTTAATGCCGAAGACTGGTATGTTATCATTGTTGGGCTCAAATTGTAGCTCAACTATTCTATTTTTTGAAAATGTTTTCATAATTTCATTGCATATCTTCTGTAGCCGATATCTCCAATTCAAAGTTGTGCGGAATGGTGTCGGACGTTACGTGTCGGACCTTGCATAACAATTAGCAATATTTAGCCACCTCTGTCGACTTTAATTTTCGTCTTTGGAATGTATTCTACATATCACTAGAACCGCCTTCATCTACAGATTCTGAATCTGAAAACCATTTTAAATTTCACCAACACTTGCCAAATATATTATCAAAATACTAAGGTGTGAATTTTGAGTCGAAATCGCAGTTATTGAAAAGTATTTTTATTTATTTATGCCTTTACACTATACACTGCAATTTAGACATTAATTACGGTACATTAAATACGGCAGTGATTTTTTATGTCCTTTTATTTGACTTTTTTTGTCCTCCTTTTTTTACGAATTGTGCATAATGACCTTTGTTGTCCTTTTAATGACTTTTATTGTCCTTTTAATGACTTTTTATGTATGTATTTCTTCAAACTGTCAGACTGCTGATTTCTGGACTGTCACACAGTTGATTTCAACATGCCTATGCCAAAACATTCAAAATTTGTTGATTTCTGGTCTGTCGGACAGTTGGTTTCACTATGCCTGTGCCAAAACATTCCATGATTCCACGATTTATAGACTATGAGAGAGAATTCCATATGCGCCTGTGGTAAAAGACTCTAAATTTAATAGTTTGTGGTTGTTGTCGATAATCGATTACCACATGACGTAGCAAAACACTCATTTTATAGCCAAAAACAATTACCAATTGATGGAAAGGATGAGCAGGTTAAGGCCGGATTTTCTAACCAAAACAATAAACAGTCACTTTACCAAATCAGGGAAAGGATCAGGTTACAGAGGCGGGATTTTCTAACCAAAACAATAAACGATCATTTAACTAATTGAGGGAAAGGAGCAGGTTGCAGAGACGGGATTTTCTAACCAAAACAACAAACGATAACATTACCAATTGAGAGAAAGGAGCAGGTTACAGATGCGGGATTTTCTAACCAAAACAATAAACAGTCACTTTACCAAATCAGGGAAAGGAGCAGGTTACAGAGACGGGATTTTCCAACCAAAACAATAAACGATAACATTACCAATTGAGAGAAAGGAGCAGGTTACAGAGGCGGGATTTCCTAACCAAAACAATAAACGATCACTTAATTAATTGAGGGAAAGGGGCAGTTTACAGAGGCGGGATTTTCTAACCAAAACAATAAACAGTCACTTTACAAAATGAAGGAAAGGAGCAGGTTACAGAGACGGGCCTTTCTAACCAAAACCATAAACGGTCACTTTACCAAATCAGGCAATGGAGCAGGTTACAGATGAGGCGGGATTTTCTAACCAAAACAACCGGTCAGCCGGTAGGCCTACCAGTACCGTATTTAAATGGTAGGATACACAGTAGGCCTACAGCAGTACCGGTGCCGGTACCGGTACTAAAATACAGAAATGCCTGCTTTATACTGTACCTACATCTGTACATACAATACAGCAAAATAGTGCTATATATACTAATACCGGTACTGATAGCCTGAGAGAACAGCAGTAGAGAAACCGGTAGCATGGAACCTAACATTAGATTTTTGGAGGACATAAAAAATGAAAAAAAGGACATAAAAAATGATTTAAACAGACAATAAAAATTATTGCGATTAAATAATAATAGTGTCGGACGTTACAGGTGTCTGACGTTACAAACTTAATTCACTGAAATCACAGCCCTTATGGTAGCCTGGATTGCTGTAAATGGCAGAAGAGACGTCATCTTACGTCGGCATTAGGTCATTTTAATTTCCATATGATTTGCCATACAATAGAGAAGTAATTGAGAAAAAATGTAAAAAAAAGTGTCGGACGTTACAATTGGGTACAGGTAGCGTTTAATGCTTTTTGTATGAGAAGCCTTCTATGTTTATGGCGTTGAACTACCTCATTGGAATGTGCATTACGGCTGATTACAATGATACCAAGGATAGATGGATGAACAGTACAAAAAATATTTTTTTAAGAAAATATTTTTTTTCGTTTTTACGTGTTATCTTGATGATGGTCGATATAATCGCAAAATTTCCTACTTTATACCCTCAAATCAATGTACATTTTGTCAAATTCGAAAAATTTATGAAATTTTACCCAATAAATGCTTATTTTTTAAAGTTTTATTTTTTCATATCGTGTCCCATTTTCTGTGGAAATGCCCATATGGCATTGAATAGTGATCGAAAATCGTATCTGCAAAAAATGTCGTTTTTTTTGTTTGACACCATGAAAACTGATATTTCACAGAAACCACACCAGTTTATTTAAAGTTTTAGTCACTTTTAAAAAATCGAAATAGGCCTACAGTATAAAATATACCATCTAAAAGAGCGAAAAATTCTCTATCAAATAGGGCAATAAACTCAATTTCGATTTTTTGACGAATAACGCCATTCTATATGCACCGCACCATGTCCTCGGATATTGTGTCGAAATTAAGTGTTCAGTGACGCCCCCCCCCCCCCCCCCCCCCCCTCCTCGCTCAGAATAACTGCCGTGTACCTGGTTAAATTTGACCGGAGTCTCTCTTTTTTAAACGCTAGTACCCCTACAGTAGCTAAATATTGAATGCTAAAATTAAAATTCTGAACCACCCAGTAATTAAGGAGAACGGAGGTGAAGTTTTCTTTAGGAGAGCCGTGAAACTGAATCTGATTTAGGGGTGATGTCAGTGAACTACGACACTATATTTCAGAACATTGTGTATTACTGCAAACAACGTGAAACCTAACATGTCCTCTAGACCAAACATGTAGGCCTACTGCTAGAACATTGTAAACAATAAAATTAACAAAACTATCCAAGCTATTTTCATCGACAAATGAAATAATATTGATCATTTAAAGCGATATTTTAATAAATATAAAATAATACGGTAAATGGAGTAGCCGGTGCAATGTGGTAAAATATGAAACATAGTAACATACTGTACAGTACAGTAAATACATACATACTGTAGGCCTACTGTACATAGTCCAGTATAATAGTACAGTACGGTAGGCCTAATTAATTAGGCGATAGTCAGAGGGTTATTTATAAATCTCACAACTTACCCGAAATTAAGGGATACTTCTCTTTCCCTTTTATTTGACTTGCTGGTGTGCCTGGAGATTTCGATTTCGTTTTTGAAAACATAATTGTTATCGATAATCGATTACAGTAGGCCTACCACTGTATTTATCTATTTTATTATTATCTCCCTAAAAAGGAAACTAATTTTTCCTTAAAATAATTTGGACAAATTATTAGTGCAATCATAATAAATCGTAATTAACTACGGGAATATCAAATTATTTATTGTTAACCTGATGTAAACAAATTAGGGGGCTAATTTCGATATGTTTAATGTCCATGGAAACGCCAAAGTATTGATTTCATTTATCGCTGGTAGGCATGATTTTTGTACTGTACCACCTTGATAATAGTGAGTTTAAGATGGCCTTGCTTATACTATTGACTCAAGACATAAAAAGACTCCAATTAATTTCCGAATGCTGTATATTATGCATACAGTATGCACTACTGAGTCTCCGGTATGTTGTGAGGCTTCAAACAGCGTTTCTAAACTATAGTTTATGTCGCCATGACTTCACACGGGGTGTCCGACTGTACACGGTAAATATGGTCGCCATGGATGGCCTCAAACGAGGTCTAAACTATAGTCCAGGGCGCCTTGACCTCAGATGAACAACTTATTTCAGCAACATGTAGGCCTACTTAGGCATTATTAGTTTGACTATAATCCGGATTTACAGCCCCATCTACTGTATCATCCGCGATCACTTCTTTCTTCGAGCTAATTTAATGATATTCCTAACCAAACTCTTGTACTGCACACAAACATTATAGACCCACCCAAACCTACGGTGTGTGTGGTCTTTAACCAAGGCGTACTTTGGTACGCAAAAGACGACTTTGTTAACCCGGTACGTAATTCTACATCTCAAAAACAATACCGCGTGGGCAGTACTACAGTAATTACAGTGTAACATTATGTGAAAATTTAAATGAAATTTATTATTATAAATTTATTATCTAAATATATTAATTATAAATAATTATTGAACTGGTTTAAACAAACAATCAAGAAAATACGTATATATTATTTGTGTTACTGTATTAAATAATCAAATTTTGGCTACAGTAGGCTTATTCGTTTGTGTTACTGTACAAGTATTGCTCAACTACGTTGATGTAGGCCCACTACTGTTTTCAAACGATTCTCTTTTAGTTTTAGTTATAATCTCGGTCACATGTCGGTTCGTAATATTAACGGTTGGAATTGGTTTGTTTCGTAGCGACACGCTATTGCAAGATATGCTCTTCCGTCTGGTTGGATCACTGGTTTTAAAGTTCCGATGACGTCGCCTTCCAATCATGTCGTCTATAGTGTGACTGTGATTGTGACATTGGAGATCGCAAAGCACAGTTTGGGAGACACGAGGGGAAAGGTATGGCGATTGTGTAAAGTCTGCTGGACTACGACTACACGCTCTGTTGTAATTCGGCATGTTTGCCCTAATGTTAGAGTGACGTTTACCAATGGGATGTGAGTATTGAGGTTTCGGTAGTTCCGAACTGTGAGTCTGTGACCAATAGGAGCTCACAGTGGAATTGTAAAGGTTCTTCATTGGATTCTCATTTTTACTTGTATTATCCCAACTGATTTTCGGAATTTGAGCCTTTATGACGTTATTTAGATTCGCCCATCTTCCAACGGAGATGCTACCTGGGACCACCCAATGAGCAGCCGTTGCTATATCTAAGGAACTACATACCACTTCCTTCCTCCCTTCCTCTGATCCCAGACTTTGCTTCGCTGAATCATAATTGTTGTGCTTCACAATTTCTGCTTCTAATTCACCCAAATGCCGGCCAACGTTGTTGAGTTCTTCTATTAACATCTGTTTATTTGTTTTGTTTAGTTTAGGAATGCTGGACTCATCGGATAGACTCCTGATAGACCCACACCCCTTGTTTCCGCCATCGCTGTCAACGACTTGTGTAATGTACTGCTTGTTTAACGCTACGACATTCTTCTCTAAATTATATTCTGAGCTAATTGCAACTTGTAGGAGTTTCGACCACTTATCTTCCAGAAGTGAAGTTCTCCCACACAATTGATCATCGGCGTTAAATAAGCCAAGTAAAATAGTGACCAAATCGTCTTTGCTGAGAATCTCATTCCGAATATTTTGGACAAACTGAACTTTGTCACTTAATGTTTCTTTTGCGTCATTATTTGAATTATTTATAGTTTCCAAAATCCCCAAAAGCCATGTTTGCAGACTTTTTATCTTCTCAATTATATCGTTATTTTCTGTTTTATTAGTATTCGCAAGATTATTTTCGAGGTCTTTTAGGACTGGCTCTATTTTATTACCCCAATCTTTGAATGACGTTGTAACGTCTTCTACGGTTTCATTTGTTGATTTATGAACTCCACTTTTGATTTTCTGTTGCGCTGATTGTTCAGTAATGACGTTTAAATCTTCTAAACATCCCTCCGGGGATATTTTGATGGTCATAGCGGTTGCACCTAAAGTTTCATCATTAGCAATGTTACTTCTAGTCTCATCTCCGTCAAGTACTGCCTCTTCAGCGTCAGGTACTGTGTCTACATCTATGGCGGATGAAGGTTTGGTATCTGAAGCATTATTTTCTTCATTTAAGTTATTATTTGTAAGTTCTGTATCTGCGGGCCATATTTTTTCATCTTTGTTTTTTCTGTCTTCCGGTAAAAGTTTTTCAGATGAATCATTTATATTGCCAATCGAACCACCAATTGGGTTGACTGATCCACTTTTCCTTGAAATCAAATTTTCCCGAGCGCATTTATCTAACATAACTTCCATATCCATGGTATGAATTACGGGTTTATAAACTCATTTAAATATTATTATAAATATGAATATGATTTTTTTTATATTTTAAGGCCTAATTTTTTTGTAATTATGTAATATTCTTTATGTAATATTAATTGCCTACTCTCTAATATAATTTGAGTAATATGATTTCTATGCTGACAAACACACTAACTAAAAAGTATTATGTTGTAATTCAATCATTAACGCTGAAATAAGCAGACATTAATCCAAAATTAATTATGTCAATTATTATACTGAAATCAATCAAACGCGCAATGCAATGAAATATCATAATAATGCCAACGCAATGGTAAATGGATGTTAATTTAAATGTTACACTTGGCATTCAATGATTTATTACAACATTTCGCGATTGATAACAGTAGACATTTCCTTCGTTATGTATTCGCGTATCGTTCATCGTTATAGACCACCCAGTAGGCCTACTATAGTTAAACCTTCTACGGACTTCCTATCCTAGGAGTTTGGCAATTCGCACGTCCATTAAAGCGTAGCGCTACGTATTACTGAAAATCCTATCCAATTTGCCTCCAACTAATAAACCTTGTCAAGAAAGTTGAATTAAAATAATACTGTAAATGCAGTATCATATGTATTGTGTTTGCGAATTTCTGAACCGAAAATAACAACTCCTTTAGTTCCTACATCAGGTCCACCACCGGATTGCTTTAATTTAATTTGGCAACCAAATCAAAATCCATTCGATATCTCGAGCAGAAATATTTATAGTGTTTTCCATAACAATACAGTAATGTAATGGTAACCGCAACAATACTGTACAGTAGGCCTAGAGTCTACGTAATTTCTTTATCGTGATTTACTCACAGCGGCTTTGATTCATGTTAAGAGATAGTATGAAAGCCTACTGTATTTGATATTGATATGATAAAATCACCATATCGGGAAATGTAAAGTAAATTACTACAAATACTACACTGTACTGTATAAGATAAATATAACTCATGATTTGCGTGTACTTTAATATCGGACCATAAGAATCGCGTAAGGTTCTCCTCTTGCAATTTAAATTCCAGTTTATAAAACTTATTCTGCAGTTACAGTTTAGTCAATGGACTTCTTCCGGTAGAATATTATTTATACCTATAAAATAAAAGGTAATAACTATATACTGTATAGGCCTATACGTCATTGTTCAGAAAGTAGCACATTATAGTGTTACGGCACGAGTGATCATAGAACGAGGGCCGGTGCAGATTGTTGTTATCCTACTGTACACTATATCAAGTGTTTACAGGGTGCAACAAGCGCATGGCTTTCTTACCCTTTACTTACACATCATACAATACTTTTCAGTATCAGTACCAGTATTGAAATCGTGGCTGAGACTTGCAGTTACGGCAGTACGGTTACTTACTGATAGTCGCCTATTCCTATTTATTGCAAGATTGCAAGATAAGTTCAAGTTGTCTGGTTGTTGCCTATTTAGACAACAATGATTCTATGTCAGTATGTGTTGCCAGTATAGGCATCACTGGCATCAGACAGTCAGAGCCGAAAAGTGTGCCCCCTAGCGCGGGTTTCCTGCTTATGTAAGTTGTAAGTTTTAATATTACAGTATTACAGGATGTACTGTACAGAAAAATAAAGTAGAAAAACAAGCATAACCGGTACAGTTAACAGTTCTACGTACAGTACTTTCTCAATTCATTCGCCATTTTTGCTGATTGGCAGATTGGGAAAATTATTTCTTTTTCCTACAGTTCATACTACTAAACACAATTTAGATTTTCTAAATTTTTTTCCAACCGTTTAGAAACTTTTCACAATGAACATTTTGAGAAAAATCCAAAAAGTGTCCTGAAAAGAAGGGATGTGTAACACTTCCCAAGCATGAACACTTCATAAATCATAAATATTCAACCTTTTGTTTCTCCCTTACTGCCTTAGGGCCCTATACAGTTATAAGCTACCGGTACTGAGCTAGGCAAAGGTCAGTACAGCAGTAGGTTCATACTGTCATACAGTCATACTGATACCAGGATACTGTTGGATTTGCGATTTGCGTAAGAACTAGGGACTAAAGTGTCCGTTTATTGTTCTTCTGTTCTTTCTATGCCCTACTGCAATACTGCCTTCCAGCCTTATCCAGTTATCTGGCAGCCTTGCTTTAACAATTTTTGCTAATGACAGAATGAAGCTTTTGTTTTCGTCTTGGCACTTTAAAATTGTATAATCATGTAGGCGCTGAAACTGAAATCGTTTACTAGCATAGGCCTAGTTTAAGTTATCGGTATACTGTCAGACTGTCTGACTGTCAGTTTGCGATTTTACCTGTTGCGCTGTTGGTTTGTGTCTTTTGTTGTCGGTGGTACCCAGGCTGCCAGGTCAGCAGGTACCGTATGTAAATTGGAGAGATACGCCTATTCCTACTATCGGAAGAGACGGTAACAATACCTGCAATATCCTACTGTAAAGTTTGTAAATCAAATCATAAATCCGACCTTCTCACCAAAACAGTAAACCCCAAGTAAGCGAATATATTGCAGTATCGATCTCTTTTAACCGGTGAGGCAGAAAACAGTCTACGAGCAGACAAACTTCGATAAAACAAAATCCCGCGCAGCGAATCCTAAAATCAGGCTGACTCACTGACGGACTAAGAGGCTCGTATACTTTGCCGCGGTGTGATTTATATGGTTGGGCAAAGGGACGCTAGCTAGGTATAGAGCAGATTTGGAGATGTCTAACTAGCGAGCAAAGTGCAGTAAGGACGAAAGTTAATTTTATATATTTCGAGGTGTAAATAATTTCTAACGCGCGTGTGTTAATTCTGAACGGTCAAAGCAGTTTTGCTCCTTCACATATATAATTACTGGGTACGGTGTGTATTTTACGAATATTCTAATTTTATAACTTGTAGGTCCAATACTCACGAATGGTAAGGTTCCTTCCCCTCTTGCGTATTTCCAGGACTCAAATTCAGGCATAAGGTTAATACTACGCCCAGAATTCGGCAATTTTAGGTACCAGGTCCCTGATACTAAGAAGAGATGTGTTAGTTTACTACGGTAGGCGTACGGGTACTAATAGCTATCCTGGCTCCTATCTAGAATTTTAGTCACCCAGGTAGTCCGGGTAACTTCCTATTAGGGCGTTGGCGGGGACACGGTAGATGTTAGTATATCCCTGATAGCCTCAATTTATTTGCGCCTAGTGTAAACTGCCCTACCGCCTGAACGGTACAATCCCAATTCAGGTGAAAACACAGCAACCCCCTAGCCTACAAGTTCTGATGTAACGGACACCGTTGTACGGCAAATAGTCGCACACACACCTGTACTTAGCAAGAGTTAAGCGTACAGTTTGCTGCACCCTAACCAATGTGTATGCCTTGTACCGGTGTGCCTACGTCCTATCTGCGTACTAGTATCTGCTCTCTCTCCCTCTCCCCCCGTAGGAATATGAAGGTCTACTGCGGTTTTTCCTGAATCAAGACAGTACAGTCCCTATGATGTAATTTTGGGCTTACAGCGTGTCACTACGTCTACCTTTTGATCTTTGGTCTTACACTTAGGTAGCAAGGATCGAACGCTGTCTAACCTTTCAGGCGATGGGCGAATAACTTTAAATGGTATTGCGGGTTGTCTCTCGTCTACATTCCCGTGATGTTCCCGTTCATTGCTGCGGCCCGATCTCTAGCTGGCCATCCTGTCCCTGAGTTTGTTCACCGTAGTGAAACCATATTAAAACAGATAGAAAAGGGCTGAGATGTGACTAGTATTTCTGACTTTATTACAAAACATATAATAACTATTATACAATAAACAATGTAATCTGAAATAAGACAGAAAGCGAATGATGGAAATTGCAGTGAATAACTAATGAACAAATCGCACCTTTATATACTAAATTTGTGCTGCAATCAATCGAGAAAATTCTCGATTGTTCTATGGGTTCTAACAAGGTTTTAAAGATAGCTTATTGGTCCAGCTAATATATAACTTGCACGACATTGGTTACAATCAAATAACTACAGCCTTATTGGTACAGATAAATGCAATTAATTTGTAGCGGTTAATTTAAATGAGTTGAAATTCTGCACAAAAAATGATTCGCACTTACTAGGATTCGAACTCGATACCTACTACACATATAATTTCCAACGCTCTACCAACTGAGCTACTGAACCACTTGACCGATAGATGCATAATAGATAGAACCAATACTAATGAGAACTCAAAGCAATCTTTACAAAGTTAATTCGAATAAAATAAAATTTTGAAAATCCACGGCATTTAGGGAATATAATTCTATACCGCTCCATGAAAACAGGATATTATCGTGCATAAATATACGGTTTTCACCAATAATCAATCAAACTATAGAATACTTAGGGCGTACTTACATATTTACAATTAAGTTTCAAACAATACTTCCTTTCTACGTAATGATTCGATACAAAATAATTACAAATTCAAACTTTACGTATTTAAGGCTTTACTAAGTAAGTACAATATAAATCTAAATTAAATTCACCAATATAAATCTATTGCATCTCAAATATTGCATAAATTCAAACAATTACAAATACAAATAAATGAAAACAATGAAAACAAACAAACAATACTTCCTTTCTACGTAATGATTCGATACAAAATAATTACAAATTCAAACTTTACGTATTTAAGGCTTTACTAAGTAAGTACAATATAAATCTAAATTAAATTCACCAATATAAATCTATTGCATCTCAAATATTGCATAAATTCAAACAATTACAAATACAAATAAATGAAAACAATAAGAAAGGCTCGCAAGTCTTCCATCTACTATTGCATCTCAAATATTGCATAAATTCAAGTAATTACAAATACTTTCGTACCTAAATGTAGATTGCATAGGTTTGGAATAATTACAAATATGAGTCTTTCTGAGCACAAAATTTTCTGTCTATAAAACTTTCTCTTTAGGTACAAATACTGCTTATAAAATGTAAATTGCATAATATTCGGAACAATATAAATTGCATAAGTTGGACTCTTTAGGTAAGTTCGGAATAATTACAAATATAAAATATAAATTCTTACTAAATATAGATCTTACTAAATATAAGTCTTTACTTAAATATAAATATAGACTGCATAAGTTTAGAATAATATAAACCTTTGCATCTCAAATATGAAACATAAATCTTTCAAATATAAGTTCCTTCTAAATATAAACTTTCTAAATTTCATAAATTCGGAACAATACAAATTACATAAGTTTTGAATAAGCACAAATATAAAATATAAGTTTTTACTAAATATGAGTCCCTTTCAGAATACAAAACTTTCTAAATATAAAACATATAATTCAAATAAATCACAAATCATAAGAAAGGCCCACGAGTCTTCCGTCCACCCTTGCCCTCCCTTTTATCGCTTAGTAGATCGAGCCCTGCCGCGTCCTCGAAAACTGCGCACAGGTGACTTTGCTCGCGATATGGGACTAATGGGGCGAGTCACTGGTTTACTTGGGACGTTAAGAGACGGTGCGACTATTTCCTCACAAATTCGTCTATTTGGCATCCCAAAACCTCGACCAATTCCTCGTGACCGATCAGTTGTCACTACAGTTGGTAGAACGTCTGGGAACGCGTGAGAAGCGGACGACGCAGACCCAAGAGTAGCTTGCGCCCCCTGTTGATCAGCTGGTGTATGTCCCGATCCTCCTACTGGTTCTCTTGGAAGTGATACCGTATCCCGAGTAACTCGAATAGTCGGCTCAACTCCCTTGCGTTCTTCTACATTAATAATTTTCTTCAATTGTTGGCCCACTTTCTGGACCCGTATGATCCTACCCTGCCCGTCCTCCCGAGGGTGACGTGCAGACGGCGCAACCGGAGTGGCTGATATATTCGTCGCCTCTAGGACCTCTTCTTCCTCGAATACGCTCGCTCGTATACGTTTATGGTAAAACGCGGCTCGGTACGCCCATGCGACGGTTAACCAAGCTCCTTTATTCCGCTTTTCGGTTCGGAAACGATCAAATTCACCATACGTGATACGATTTACGACTTTCTGAAAATTCCACGTGTTTTTGTTATCCGGGTGAATCTGTAACAGATACTCGCGCACCACTCGAAATCCGCTGTCGTGGGGCAAAATATCGACAACCTCGATAAGTTCGTCATATTGAGGCATAGCGGAGATGTATCCTTCCGACATCATCGTTTGAGGATTTACCGCCCAAAATCCGAGATGCGCTCTCATCGGAAACCGTCTTCTCTGTGCCGATACATGTTCGTCGGCCAAATCTTCCCACTCATCAAATAACTTCCTCACGAGTTTAACAGATTCGTGTTCATAGGGTATGTCTCTTAGTTGGCATTCAGATGCTCGATGTCCCTTTATATTGCAGTAAGTACATTGAGCCATAAATCTCCAGCAAGTATAAAAGGTATGAGACCCTTGATCCCCACACCATCCACAGATTAGCTGAGTCGTAGTAATGTGCTTTCCACTGCACTTTGCCATATGATGTCCAGCGACGCCACATTTACTACACATCGTATTAGCAGGGTACCACACTCGTTCGTATATAAGATCTCCAATCGGTCGAGCGCTTCCTCCCATACTATAATCGTAATCATCTGGGTCTATGGGTTGGTAGGTTTCTGAAGGTTGTATGCAAACTATAGCATCTGTTGCTTCAAGTTGTCGAATCTCCGTCTGAGATTTCTTCGGGAGGTTCCTTTCTATCTCAAGAAGTTCCTCTAAAGGATCGTCGGCGATCGTAGTAGTTACGTTGAAATCATCACCGAGGTGACCGATAGGCGCGCGCGTCTGCCGTGATTCATCCGTAATTTCCACAATACGTTCTCCTTCATAGGGTAACAATGTAAACATAGATGGTCTTTCGATAAGAGATCCCGCACAGCGAAGATACACGTCTCGAAATATGCTAAATCCTGCTCGAGTAAAGGCATTACACTGAGCGTCGGAGTTGTAGAAGGGTTCAAGGAATCGTCTAAACACGTCGGTACGAATTCTCCCTTCCATGTAGAACGTATGATCTTCTCCGAGACAAAGTGGATGTCTTTTGAGAGTCCGAGACACAATGTCGGCGATTAGGCAAACATTCACTGACGACTCTATCGCTAAATAATATTGTAAGACCGCTCTTGGAGGTGACGTAATAGCCCAATACACGCATCCTCTCCATTTAAGCTGTGATTCAAACTCACTCATATCTGGAGTATCACCTTCTCCATAAGTTTCAATATACTTGTTTCTTTTACCTTCCTTATAATCCCAATTGAATAACAGGTAGGAAATGTATCCAGTTCCAGTCTTCTGAGTATTATACTCACGAAAATATCCCTGTTCTATAGACCACAGAATAAGAGGTCGAGTGTCGACGTATGGTGTCGGTAGTCGGTCATCGCTGTCCGTCATGCCGGCGAAGTCGCTAATTAGATCCTCCCTTACTCCTGATCCAACCTTTACAACAGTTTTATCTAAAATCATGTTTCTTACCATCTTCGGTAACATTCTAGCGTCAATATTACAAGCTTGGTCCATCTTCTTTACTATATCGGTGATAAGATGGTGTCGCTTTGTATTCGCTGGAGGTATCGGCATTCGTTTGTCGCTCCTCTGTCTACTGAAAACGTGCAGGACTCCGTCCGCCGCTCTAATCTGTATAGTCTTAGAAGTCAAACTCTGCTGATGACTGCCGCCCTCGTTATCGTAAAACATATAACCGTTTTCCTGAAACGATCTAAACGTCCTAGTCCATTCATCCAATAATTCTTCCGAAGGTTGCCAAATCTTCTCTATATCCTTATCCTCATCGAAACGAATAACCTTACCTCGCCAATCTGCGGCAATATCCGTATCCGACTCGAAGGTTCCGATTCCAATCCATAAACGAATCGTCTTGGTTAGATATCCTTTCAGATTACTATGTCGGCACCAGCTCTATCCAGTTCCTTAAAATCTTGGATATGAGGTGGAACGTTGTTCACGACCTTTTGAGTAATATGTCTACGCAAATCATATATCTTACTCATATCGCTGAAAACAACTGCAGGAAGAAACTCCAAGTTTGAAATGATTTCTGGATGATCCACGATGGGTATTTCGTACGTCGTATCCTGTCGGACTGGTATACTAATAGGGAAATTGAGTGTCGTACTCAATGGTTTCGTAACTGAAGTACTATACGATTGCATTTCTCTTGGCCTCTCCGGGGATGCAATCTGTAGTCTCTGAATAACGTTTTGAGCGAAGTTTATGCTCTCGAAAACTTCCGGTGTCATCTCCTTAGCTGAAGTTTGATCGTGTGACGTCCAATGGCAAGGTAGGCTCGCGAGTCTTCCACCCCATTCTTCCATCTCACCTTTCTCGAAAGCCTTGTAGGCTCTGTATAGGCTAAGAGCTTCTTTCTTTTCGCGGGTTGACTGATTCGCCTCGTCCAGCGTAAGTTCAAATACATCGGGTTCAACAACCTTAGGTGGGTAAATGACAGTTTCTCCCGCCTTTGGTCCGGTCATAGCAAATGAGTGATATGGATTCGATAAAGGATACCCTCCTTCCTGGTAGCGTAGTTGTTGATGATTCGAACACCTCGCCAATATCGGTTCGGGATTTTCCTTATTCAAACGCATCGGAATCGCATTTCGTTGTTCGCGCATACAAGAACCGCATTGATAATAAAGTTTATAAACTGAAAATGCTTCCTTGGTTTCTCTATCGTCCCCTCGAGTTCGTCTGTAAAGATGCATTCCATCGAATTCATCGCGTACCGCGGGCATAGGTTCATGCGCCTTTAGGTATTGCATGGTATGATACAAACGACTAATTTCAGTATCGGGGTCTTCGCTAATGTCTCCCGTATCACACAAAGCATCGTACGGGTAAAGTTCATTGAAGGTTTGGCGCAAACTTTCGATTCTTTCGTTCAATGCGTTTTGCCTTCTCTTTAATACGTTCGAGTCATATTTAGTTCTCGCGAGTTTCGCTGTACTTTCCGATAATTCTTTTATACCAAATATAGTATAATCCTTGGCTCCAAATCTTTCGAATGGCGCTGCTGCCTCCTCTTGGATATCATATCCCCATCTCGGCTCTCCTTGTATCCCTTTCTCCATAATTAGGGTGTAGTTACATAATCATTACTACTAGAGGGAATACAACAGAGTTTGTAGTTAGTTGTGAGGAGACGTGAGAGTTTCGTCTGCCCTTTGGGCTTCGACAACGCTCTAACCTCCTACCCATAGCCTAAGATCTAGGGTTTCTTTAATGACACGCTGCTTCTTATCTAAAATTTTTTGCCGAAATAAAAACGAATTTGGGCTAAACTGGCCGTGAGTCTAAAATACTCACTTTTTGATCCCAAACTATTATCAGAAAATAAGCAATCAAGAATTAGTAATAAATATAGGGGAGTCTATTTATTTGCGTAACTTATTGAAACAAGACCGTGTAAAATTTAATTAAAATTTTAAGAAAGGCTCGCAAGTCTTCCTCTCTTGTTTCTCTAATTTTAAGTTCCACCCGACTGTACCCTGAAATCTATTCACTGGAGAAATTTTTAAAAATTTTCAAATCCAAATGGATTGTCTAAAATTTCGAAAATGTCTCAATATTGTGAGTTCCAAGTAGAATTCCATTTCTTATACCTACAAATCCCGCTCCTATGTGACACATAAGGGTACTACCCTCAATGTTCACATATAAAGACAATGGAATTCTACCGCTGTCCTTAATACGGTGTACAGGTACGTGGAAATCTATTTGTAAACTCCTAATTATTTACTAGTATTAGGTGGAGATTTGTAGTCTCCAGACTCGTTACGAGTCTCTTCAAGAAGTACGAGACGTTGAGTCGGTCTGTCTACTGTACGACCGTCAATTGTTCGTACCGTCACAGTTCTTGTCACTCCATCCATAGATGGATGTGTGGCTAAAATGACACCTGTTATCCAGAAGCGTCTTTTCAGATTCACTTCTGCCAACAGCACGTGGTCTCCCGGCTTTAATGCGCGGGTGTTATTGTACCAGTTTGTTCTGGCAGAAATAGAGGGCAAATAATGGTTTTGCCATATTTCCCAGAATTTGTTAGCCAGTAGTTGCGTGATTTTCCACGCTTTTCTACCGTAGCTATCGCTTTCCATTGGAATGGAAAGCGGCGTCAAAGTCGTCGGTGCCTGCATTAGCAGGTGTGCCGGTGTCAAAGCAAACTGAGATTGTTTGTCATCGGGTACTAATACTATTGGTCTAGTATTTAGTATTGCCTCGATTTCAACAAACAATGTTGTCAGTTGGTCGTCTGTTAATATGTGGTTTACTGGAATGACCTTTGCCATTGCTGTCTTTATAGATCTAATCAGTCTCTCCCAGACTCCGCCTCTCCAAGGACTATCTGGAGGATTGAACTTCCAAACAATCTTGTGAGGTTGCAGTTCGTTCGAGATTTGATCATGATCTAATTTCTTAAAGGCTCTAGCAATCTCATTCCGAGCACCAACGAAGTTTGTCCCTTGGTCTGAGTACAAGCATTTTACTAGTCCGCGTCTAGCGATAAATCGCCGCAGTGCTAGTATAAACGCGTTGGTGGAAAGATCCATCACACGTTCAATGTGAACTGCCCTACTGGACATACATGTGAAAATCAGTCCCCAGCGTTTTACTAGTATACGTCCACGTTTAGTATGTATGGGACCAAAGCAATCAATTCCAGTCTCTGTAAAAGGTGGTCTGAATGCTTGAAGTCGTGCTTGTGGTAGTTCACTCATTTCTTGGGTACCTATTCTAGAATGTACCTTTTTACAAATAATACACGTACGTGTCACTGAACTTAATGCTTTACTGGGTCTAATTAATACAAATCTAGTACGTAAGTAGGAAAGACAGTGGTGTCTTCCAGCGTGTTTCAGATGTAGATGTGCGTCCAGTATCATTGCACGTTGTAGTTCGTGATGTTGCGGTATTATTATTGGGTACCTAAAGTTCGTGTTAAAGTCAATGTTTTGAAGCCGAGATTTATGACAAATTAAGCCATTATAAATAATCGGACTCCAACTCAGTATCGGTGACGACTTGATTGGTTGACCTTGATTTATAGATGTGAATTCGCGCGCGAAATATCGCAGTTGGTAATGGCGAATTAATTTAATCTCACACCTGTCAATCTCAGCCAATGTAAGTCGACGTGTGAAGTCACGTTTGCCTTTAACGTATTGTACAAAACGTACAATCCACGCTAATTTTCGGCAAGCGTTTGACCAAGAATCTGTTAGGTTTACAATACGGTCGACATAAGTATTTGTGACGTCATCAGGTAAGTCAATGGAGAACTTGGAAGGTTTCGAATTACTAGAAGGGCCCACGGGTCCGCCGGTAAGTATTCCCTTGTTGACTGTTGATCCGTCCGGGTCTACAAGTAATTTGTCCTTCTTTGTCTTCTTACCTTGATTGTCGGTACTTTGTAAGTCGATCGTTAATGGTGGTTTGAACTCTATGGGGTCAGCAGGTTTCGGTAAACTTATTTTTCTGCCGACATTAATCCCAGGTCTCACCACAGGTTGTAAGTTCGGTATGTCTCTTGAGCGCAAAGTAACACCTGTATTTACATTAGCGTAGGTACTACCCACATCTGCAATACATGAGGTTTCACCATGCTTATGGTTGTCCAAGTGTGTCAAAATTGGTAGTTTGTCAATACAAGGCCGCTCCAATAGGGAAACTGCGGCTTTATTGTTAGTCAATACATTACTAGTGTCTAGTCGACTGTCTAGTAGTGTGTCTGGCGATACGTCTGGTAACGTATCTGGTTGTTTGTCAATAGAAGGCCGCTCCAATAGGGAAACTGCGGCTTTACTGTTTGTCAGTGCGTTACTAACGTCTGGTGGAACATTTTGTGATATGTCTGGCAAAATGTCTGGTTGACTGTCTAGTAACGTGTCTGGTTGACCGTCTGGCGATATGTCTGGTCGACCGTCTGGCGATATGTCTGGTGTAGAAAGGCTCGCAAGTCTTCCTCTCTTGACCTTTGAAGTTATATCCTTCCATTTCGCCTTCGGTTTTTTCTTGAGTTTCGCCGCTGTCGTCCTTTTCTTTGTCTTCCCCTTTTTTGGTTTCTTGATTTCGGCGTCCTTAGGAATGGTGTTGGATTTGTTGTCGTATAACGGAGGCCAATCTTGTGTCGATTTCTGCAAGAACTGGGGTCCGTGTTGCCAAAACTCTTTGTTCTCCGGTTTACAGAATTCCTCAGGCATCATTCCTCGCGACGCAATATCAGCTGGGTTTTGTGGTCCTGGACAATGTCGCCAATCTTCTTTTATCGAACGGTCTAGAATTTCCGCGCGACGGTTAGCTACGAATGTCTTGAATTCGAGAGTGTCGTTGTTTATGTAAAATAAAACTAACGTCGCGTCAGTCCAATAAAATATCTGTAAACTCGACTGTAGTTCTGTCTGTATGAGGTTCACGATGGTGGTTGACAGGGTCGCGGCTTGTAGCTCGGCTCGTGGTGTCGTCATGTACTTAGTAGGCATGGTCTTAGCCTTGGAAGTAATGAGCGAAACATCGAACTCGTCTGATTCTACTTGTCTGCGCAAATACGCTGCCACACCAAACCCGTTGTCACTGGCGTCAGAAAAACAGTGTAGTTCCAAGTTGTCAGGAAATGTACTCTGTAATGGAAAGTAAACCCTGGGTATGGAATAATCCTCTAACGAAGACAATTCCGCCTCCCAGGTCTTCCATAAGTCCACTTGATCTGATGAGATCGGCTCGTCCCACGTTAGTCCATCCTTCCAGATACTGCGCATATAAATGCGAGCTTGCAGTATTACTGGACTGATGAATCCTAACGGGTCGAACAATCGGCTCAACTTTGACAAGCATGATCTCTTGGTCAGTGTGTCTCCTTGACTGTCCAGTCTCACCTTCACTCGAAAGTTGTCTGTGTTTGGGTCCCAAAAGAGCCCCAACACCTTAGTCGTCGGTAGTGGTTCGAACTCTAGGTCTATATCACCACCTCCACGCTCAGTAGTTCCGAATGAGTCAACTAATTCGGCACTGTTTGAGGCGAATTTGGTGAGGTTAAAACCTCCGCCCGCCAAGCAGTCCCGTAATTGATGTGCTACTGTTGTAGCACGTTCTACTGTGTCGCAACTCTGTAATCCGTCGTCAACGTAAAAGTCACGTTCTACAATTCTAACTATCTCTGGGTCATACAGATGTTTCTGATCTCTAGCGGCTTGCTTCAAGGCGTACATCGTACAATTCGGGCTGTCTCTGGCACCGAAAACGCGAACTTGCATTTGGTAAGTCGCTGGTGGTAGACTTAAGTCCCCTTCCGGATACCAGAGAAACCGCAAACTGTCTCTGTCTCGCTCTAACGCTTTCACTTGGTGAAACATCGCTTCTACGTCGCAAGTAAAGGCTACTTGACGCTGACGGAAGCGCATAATCACCCCCATAAGATAGTTATTCATGTTCGGTCCATCCATCAATTCACTATTGAGGGACATTCCCTCAAACAGAGCCGCACAGTCATTGACTACGCGTACTTTATCTGGTTTGTCGGGATGTCTCACATAGTGATGTGGCAAGTAGTACGTCTGGTCTGTCACTCGCTCCGGGTTAGTCATTCGGATAGCGTATCCCTTCGTCAAATACGTCTCCATCTGAGTGTTATACTGCAGATGGGCTTTCTCGTCCTTTAATAGACGTTGTCGGATTGAGTGTAGACGTCTTAAAGCCAGTGGGTAGTTATTTATAAGTTTAGGACTTTGGCTACGCCATAACATACCCACCTCGTAATGTCCGTCCTCCGTCTGTCGGATAGTATCCTCCATGATCTTTAGAGATTGTTTCTCCTGTTCCGACATACAAGGGTCGTAGCTACCAGGTTCAGCTGTATCTTGTTCTAACCACCTGATAGTCTTCTCCGTTAATTCTTTGTCCAAGGCGGCTTGTTCCAACTGATGAGTTTTCAACGCGTCATCGTCGATATCGACGGGCACTGTTGAGGTTATTGGGGTAGGTAGACTCGCAAGCCTATCATCTGTCGTCGATGGAATCTCTAGCTGACTCATCTTCTCCCCAATTTCTAAACTCACCTTGTGGGTTAGCTGCTCCTTGTGACTTATCATACTAGTTACACGTCTGTCATGTTTTGTCAACTGTAGCGTAGTATGGTTCACGTCGTGTGAAAAGGAATGAATTGAGTTTGTAGTCAATAAACTACATGTACTCTGTACGTCGTCTTCCTCGTCACTTACGTCCAGTGTGCGCACAGGCGCTCGAGTATACCACCCTATCGGCGTTCTGCAGGCGTATGCGTTTCCTGCTACAACTGCCGATGGTCTGGTTTCCCACACCTGATGTAGGTTGAATTGGTCCGTCCTGATCAGCATTGCTACCGATCTATAATTGACGGGACATTCGGGTACACCAAGGTGTCTGAAATACTTACGGTCCTCCAGAGATTGTTCCGGCACTGGACCTAGTAGGTTACTAAAGTCCTTCGTGGCCGCAAAGGTTAGATCTCTAAAGGGCAACAAAGACCTCTCCCTCTCGCTGTGTTGCGATTTTGGAAGAAGAGAGTCTAAGTCCAACTTAACTCGTGTCACTGGTATTGCACGCTGGCCGTGCATACTACTTACTGTATAACTGACGTGTTTACCTTGTCTGAGATCCGTTACGACGTCAGCGATCTTTTCATCCACGTAACTGTGAGATGAGGCTGAATCTAGAATCGCGTAGATCCTCTTACTCCCCTTTGTGCCAGTAACTTTAATCGGGATTACACTAAATCCCTTCAGTTGGTCAGTGGTCAGGAGCGCGATTGACGGTTGTTCGTCTCCATTAGAATATTCGTCGTCGTCTGATTCTTCGTCCGACGATCCGGATTGTTCCGAAAAGCAATCCTCTATATGGGTCACGAAAGTCGGAGTCGTTTTCGATTCCCGTTTTCGGTAAGCCGCATCACATCTCGCTGCTGCTTCCGGGTGTTCCCTGGCGAAGCGTTTCGTCGGCGTGTGGCTGTCTGTGTGGAGCAGACCGTCGTGGTTGCGTCCACAGGATGGACAAGTGTCGGTATTCGGGCAATCCTTGCGGACGTGTCCGTGTTGCGTACACCGCCAACAAGAGTCCAGTGGCCGTATCTGCAGCCGTCGTTCTTCTGAGTTCAACTCGCGAAATTGTCGACAACCCCGTAACTTGTGACCAATATACCGCTTACCTAAATGTTCGCAGTATTGGCAGCCGTTGAAGTCGGCGCTGAGTTGCTGTCTCGTCTGTTTTGTCCCAATGGGCGCAGATACTCTATTACCGTCTGAGAATTGTCGTGATTCCGTCGGTGTGGCGTAAGTGGCCGTCTTTGTGGATGTTGTCTGGGGTTTTTGTCGGTTTGAAGAGGATGGCAGTGTGATCCCTTCTGCCACGATGTGCTGGTCGGTATAGTTAGATCGAGTCTCTACTACCGCCTCCCTGGATATTAAAAGGTACACATCTTCTAATTTTAGGAATCCTCCTCGCTCCTCTCGCTGATATTCGACCTTCCTCCACTCCCGACGAAGTCGATGGTGGAGTCGTCCTATTATCTTTAATAGGACTGTAGGCGTATTCCCGTAATCAAGTTGTCCAATTGATCTTAAGGTAGTGATAGCGTTCTTAATCTCGTCGGCCAGTTTTAGTAAGTCGACAGGTTTAGTGATAGCCCCTCCCTTACAGAGTTCTTCTATTACTGACCTGGCCATACTCACTGTACCTCCGTATATCGAAGTCAAACGATCGTACGCTAGTTCGAAAGCGTCTGGTACACCGACGAAAGTCTCCGCCAAACGTTTAGGTTCTCCTGACAACGTTTGGAGCAAGTAATTGAACTTCTCTCGTGATGTAAAGGCGCACACGGCGATCTGGGATTCGATATAGTCTACGAAGGTATGCCAGTGTTTTGAGCTACCGGAGAACTTCGGTGGTTGTTGTACCGGCAATCCCTGTCTGGCTGCGAATTTCGCTATCTCCTCGGCAACGTTCAGAGTTTCGCGTCCTTGGTTGGTAACCTGGTTGATGTTCTCCCTTCTAGGCGCTTTTCCCTGATACGATGTGGGGTTTGAAGGTACCGGTCTTTGTGGTCCCTTCGGGTGTCTATTGTGTTCGAATTCGGAATTTCTCGAACTGTCGGTGTAACCTTCCTCCAGACGTTCCTCGATCTGAGCCAACTTATTGACAACTGGTCGCAGAATGTCGGCGAACTGTTGTGTACTAATTGCGTCCGTTGGTTGTAACGCCTTCTGTGTTGGTGTATTCTGTGGAGGATTGTCTGCAAAGGAGTTGTCTGAACTGGCCTTGTAGGTCGAAACGTCATTGGGTAAGCGTAATGTGTAACGGGTTTAGGCGTCAAAGGTGGACTCACCTGTTTTGTCGTCAGTAGCGCAGGTCCGGTCAATAAACTACTACGATCTGTAATCGGTGGGTTACTTACCTTGACTCTCGGAATAGGCGACGACGTTGCTCTTGGCGGTATAAACTCGTTCGGAATAACAAACCTGTGTTCCGTCGCACCATGGATAGGAGAAATATCACTACTACCCGCAATCGAAACAGGTTCCTTAGTCGTAACCGGTGCAAACATATGAGTTACCTGTGGGAATCGTTGACACACGTCTTTTACTAATTGTCGTTCCCGTCCGGGTGCTCCTACGCTTCCTTCCTTCTTCCGTTCCTGAATTTGGCGATGTCTTACCTCTAACTGGTCCAAATCATGTCCGTCGCGAGATCTCATCGATCTATCGCGGGCTAGAAGATCCAGATTTTCCTTAGTTTCGGCTAATTCTCTCGCCCTCTTCTCAAGTTCGAAACGAAGTTTAACCTCCTTTTCTCGTTGTTCCGTTTGTTGTTGTTGCGCCTCGAACTCTGCTTGTCGTATCGCTTGTTGGGCTTTTATTTGCCGTGTCTTCATCTCGACTCTGGCTTCCGAAACTACTCTTTGTCGCTCTAACTCTGCCGCAGCCGTTTGTCGCTCTAACTCTGCCGCAGCCGTTTGTCGCTCTAACTCGGCCGCTGCCGTTTGTCGCTCTAACTCGGCCGCTGCCGTTTGTCGCTCTAACTCGGCCGCTGCAGCTGCCGTTTGTCGCTCTAACTCGGCTGTTGCCGTTCGTTGCGCTAACTCGGCCGTTGCCGCTTGTTGGGCAATGTCCAACTCTAACCTTTCCATTTCGGCCGCTTCGAGTTCGGCTTGTTCCTGCAGATGAGAGATTCTCGCTACATTTGCAACACGTATTTTCTCTTCCTCTACTGCTGTTTGTATCATTAGAAGTTGAGCTTGTTCTTCTATCTCGTGTTGCTGTCTGTAGAACTGCTGCTGTTGTCGAGCAACTTCTGACGTGACTATACTTCCTTCGCAGATTTCGCTACGAATACTTACCAATGATTGATTTAGTATTCCCGGTGCCGATTCGATTTGTGTGAATGAAGTTTCCCTCGTGTATTCCGGCTCGGTTTCCAAATCGCCGACGTCTTCGCCGCACATGCGTAAGTGGTCCGTCAGATGTTTCAATTGTCCATCCAGTCGGTACAATTCCTGTTCTTCCTCGGGTTGTAATAATTCGTCCGAAACTGACTCACCTAACAACTGGTCCGCTTGTTCCTGTTGTATCTGTCTAATCGTCGACTTAAACTGAATCAGTTTCTCTCTAGTGATCATTAGTTTCTCGAGGATTCTAAGTTGAGTATCCATGTCCTGTCTCTGTCTAGCTAGATCTTGTAGGCCAACTAGATTATCTACGGACTTATATACTTTACTCTGTACTCTAACCTGGAGGGTGTAGAACTCGAATCGAGACATCGGAGCGGTCAACCCGTCTAATATGCGTTGGCCTTCTCCAATACTCCTGGTTATATGCGCCATGTAACCTCCGACGCTTCTAACCACACTTTCCTGGCTTCCTGCTGAACTTACCATGTCCGTTTCCCTGTATCTAGGTTGCGGAACAGTTAGAAAGTCCTCGGTCCTGCCGTCGCCTCGTACTACGGCATCCGGTACTCCCGTTGGATGTACTGGTGACGCACACGGTGTAGGTTCGGTAGGCTTGCGAGTCTTCCTCTGTTGTTCTTCCGCTGCTGACTTATCTCCGTCACACGAGTCATAGTCGGTTTGTGTATTCTTCGTATAGTCTTGTTTGTCACTCATTTCGGTAGTTGTAAGTCAAGTGAAGTGAGTGTCAAAGTATCGAGTTTACCGTATTTGTATAAGACGGTACTAATTACAGTCATATAAAATTAGCCTACCGGCCGATTTTATAGCAGATGGATAAAATTAGCCTAAACGGCCAATTTTACAACAAATTAATGTCACGGAGTAAGTATATAATAAAATTAGCCTAGCGGCCAATTTTATAACAAATAAATCGGATAACGATATGCGTTATCAAAAGGTAAATTAAATACAATAATACGGACTAATTCAGCAATGAACAAAGAAATCATACGGAATGCATAAATACTTGAGACAGTGGAACCCACAATAATTTTAACTAATACGGTAATGCCTAACTTATTTATGCAACTTTTCGAACTCACCCACTCCAATAATTCTCCAGAAAAACAGATTCCCAGATACAAACCGGACGTGAACCTTTCCGTTTTTAACGTTGCGGACGAAACGCGATTTTCCCAACCAAAGTTGTTGAGTTATCTATCTCCCAAACTTGATAAACACGGTCTTGCTCCCGTTACAGTCTAGAAAATGAGTTCTGAATCCTGAAAAACAAAAGAGTTAGGTTTTACTTTACGAAAAATTTTGTACCGGTACAATATGGTATTTAAACCCTTTTAAACACCGGTATTCAATTCCAAAAATATTTTACACGCGGTTCAAATCAAATTTTATTTCAAAAAATTAGCACTTAGCTAATCAAAATACAAAATTTTACCTCAAAATACAAAATTTTCAAATAACTTTAGTCCTACCGAACCGTAGTTCAGTAAAACATATTCCTACTAAATTGGAGAGATACGCCTATTCCTACTATCGGAAAAGACGGTAACAATACCTGCAATATCCTACTGTAAAGTTTGTAAATCAAATCATAAATCCGACCTTCTCACCAAAACAGTAAACCCCAAGTAAGCGAATATATTGCAGTATCGATCTCTTTTAACCGGTGAGGCAGAAAACAGTCTACGAGCAGACAAACTTCGATAAAACAAAATCCCGCGCAGCGAATCCTAAAATCAGGCTGACTCACTGACGGACTAAGAGGCTCGTATACTTTGCCGCGGTGTGATTTATATGGTTGGGCAAAGGGACGCTAGCTAGGTACAGAGGCAGATATTTGGAGATGTCTAACTAGCGAGCAAAGTGCAGTAAGGACGAAAGTTAATTTTATATATTTTGAGGTGTAAATAATTTCTAACGCGCGTGTGTTAATTCTGAACGGTCAAAGCAGTTTTGCTCCTTCACATATATAATTACTGGGTACGGTGTGCATTTTACGAATATTCTAATTTTATAACTTGTAGGTCCAATACTCACGAATGGTAAGGTTCCTTCCCCTCTTGCGTATTTCCAGGACTCAAATTCAGGCATAAGGTTAATACTACGCCCAGAATTCGGCAATTTTAGGTACCAGGTCCCTGATACTAAGAAGAGATGTGTTAGTTTACTACTATAGGCGTACGGGTACTAATAGCTATCCTGGCTCCTATCTAGAATTTTAGTCACCCAGGTAGTCCAGGTAACTTCCTATTAGGGCGTTGGCGGGGACACGGTAGATGTTAGTATATCCCTGATAGCCTCAATTTATTTGCGCCTAGCGTAAACTGCCCTACCGCCTGAACGGTACAATCCTAATTCAGGTGAAAACACAGCAACCCCCCTAGCCTACAAGTTCTGATGTAACGGACACCGTTGTACGGCAAATAGTCGCACACACACCTGTACTTAGCAAGAGTTAAGCGTACAGTTTGCTGCACCCTAACCAATGTGTATGCCTTGTACCGGTGTGCCTACGTCCTATCTGCGTACTAGTATCTGCTCTCTCTCCCTCTCCCCCCCCGTAGGAATATGAAAGGTCTACTGCGGTTTTCCCTGAATCAAGACAGTACAGTCCCTATGATGTAATTTTGGGCTTACAGCGTGTCACTACGTCTACCTTTGATCTTTTGGTCTTACACTTAGGTAGCAAGGATCGAACGCTGTCTAACCTTTCAGGCGATGGGCGAATAACTTTAAGATGGTATTGCGGGTTGTCTCTCGTCTACATTCCCGTGACGTTCCCGTTCATTGCTGCGGCCCGATCTCTAGCCGGCCATCCTGTCCCTGAGTTTGTTCACCGTAGTGAAACCATAGTAAAACAGATAGAAAAGGGCTGAGATGTGACTAGTATTTCTGACCTTTATTACAAAAGATATAATAACTATTATACAATAAACAATGTAATCTGAAATAAGACAGAAAGTGAATGATGGATTGAGAGTAGTGATTGATTAGATAACTAATGAACGAATCGCACCTTTATATACTAAATTTGTGCTGCAATCAATCGAGAAAATTCTCGATTGTTCTATGGGTTCTAACAAGGTTTTAAAGATAGCTTATTGGTCCAGCTAATATATAACTTGCACGACATTGGTTACAATCAAATAACTACAGCCTTATTGGTACAGACAAATGCAATTAATTTGTAGCGGTTAATTTAAATGAGTTGAAATTCTGCACAAAAAATAATTCGCACTTACTAGGATTCGAACTCGATACCTACTACACATATAATTTCCAACGCTCTACCAACTGAGCTACTGAACCACTTGACCGATAGATACACAATAGATAGAACCAATACTAATGAGAACTCAAAGCAATCTTTACAAAGTTAATTCGAATAAAATAAAATTTTGAAAATCCACGGCATTTAGGGAATATAATTCTATACTTAATTTTATTTTATTTTATGATTGAATACAGCCAGCGGGCGTCAAACCTGAAGTGAAATTAAAAAATTACGGCAATAAAGTTACAATAGTTTGCAAATCATTTTATTGACTCCAATAAATTGACTTGAAATTAAGGCTTATAAGCGTGAGGTTATATTTGCTGATCAGTGATTTCATTTCCAATGTCAGTTTTCAAATTTGACGGCGTTGCATCTGCCTGTAAGGAAATGAGTAAACTAAAAATTTCGGGAATATCTCAATGTTTAGGATGTGCAAGGTTTTGTTTACCAATGCAAACTATAATAGATGGAACTTCGCAATTTTCGCGAAAGTAAAACATTTCTAAATAAGTAAGAAAATGGATAATTAATTGAAAAAATACTTTAACATTTTTCTAGAATAAAATGTATTAGTTCTAGAGAAAAAAGTATTTTTAAATATAATAGCTAACATGTTCTATAGTATATAGACCATGGCCTACTATACTATATTTATACGGCATACAGGTCACTTGAAGTGGCCTCTTAAAAAGAGGCCAGTTGTTTTTGTAATATTTAGATATTTTGATATGGGAGAATTCTATAAATTTTCGTTTGCTGCAATTTGGTCAACGGTCGTAATTGAAGTCTCTTCGTTAATAAAATTGATTGATTTTAAACACGTTTTGGAACGATTCCAAGTGTTTTAAATTGAATCCAGATTTTTTTCAAAAAAATGTTCTCGGACAAAAAATATTTGTTCTAGAACATAATTGTTTTTTTAAATGAATAGCTAACATGTTCTGTGTTATACCTAGTCATGTAAAGAGTTCTTACATTAACCGCTTGATGTCGCATGACAACCATAGTTACTAGCTTAACCAATGAATGAAACTAACTAACTTCTGTGTGATTCAAATATATATATTGAAGTATAGTTTAGAATGAATATTATAATGTATTATCATCGAATAGACATTATCTTCATTACATACAATACAACATTCTGGAACATTTTCTATACAAATACTGGCTACATTACAACATTGGCTTCTATACAATAACTAGCTACTACAAAATATTTACAGAGGGAAGTAGGATGTCGGAACCAGTGTCGAAATTACTAGCTAAACCTACCTAAATCACTAGCTACCATAAAATTTAGTATCTTGCCTAACGAAGAGACTTCAATTACGACCGTTGACCAAATTGCAGCAAAAGAAAATTTAAGAACTCTCCCCATATCAAAATATCTAAATATTGTAAAAAAAAACTGGCCTCTTTTTAAGAGGTCACTTCAAGTGACCTGTTAGTTGGTAAGCTGTCTGTTTATGTTGTTAAGCGGCTCTCTAGTTACGTAATAAATATTCGTGAACTCTAAATTATTGTAACATTGAGTAAGGCAGCGTCAGGAGTTGAAGAGTTAAATAATATGAATAGCAGTAACTATGGAAGCAATATAGTAAATTACTACAGTTTAATTTATTTTGTAACACTATCGTTCTATTGTTTATTAAAGAATTGAGCAACAAAAAGTACCAATTTAAGAATAAAATTGCGTATTACATGGGAAAAAACACGTAGAACATTTTTTTTCAATATTCTCTCGACCCTGACGCTGACGCTCGGTAAATAAAGTGCCCGAGAATAATGAAAAAATAGTTCTACTTTATTCCCATGTAATAAAATATTTTGAAATTTTTAAAAAGTTTTTAAAGTTTCAGAACACAATGTTTATCTTCCATGGGGTCAGAGTAAATCGCGGATCCGGATTCTACATTTAACATTATCCCTACGGAAGTCGATTTTTTTTACATTTTTATAACTCCCAAAAATAAAACTATAACCTGTTCTATTGACTTTAGTTTATTGTTTTGGTTAAAATAACGTGCCACTGTAACGTGCAAAAATATGATAACTGTGATAACTGTTGGATAGCCTGTAAAAATTTGATAACTGTTGGATAGTCTGTGCAAAAATAGGACTGTTGGATAAGTCTGTGCAAAAATTGGATAACTGCTGGATAGTCTGTGCAAAAATAGGATAACTGCTGGATAGCCTGTGCAAAAATTTGGTAACTGTTTGATATAGTCTGGTCAAAAATTGGATAACTGTTGGGAAAAATAGGATTACTGTTGGATAGTCTGGTCAAAAATTGGATAGCATGTAATAACCGGTGGTTGACAACCGTCAAGTAAATATTACAGTACTATCCAATGGATAATGTGTTTTTTCATTTTTTGGGCAATTGAAAACTCACAAACAAATTCAAACATCGTATATGTGTATTTTTGTTTTCAGGTAGTTGATTTGGAAACGCGCGCAACTTCTCTAGAAGAGATCCGCCAGCGGTCAACTCGAGAACTGCAAAATCTTCTTAATCAACAGCAATCGTTAGCCGCTAGATGGCGCGAGGAAAGTAAATCACAATCGGCGGTGACGGAAACCAAGGTTGCTGAACTAAAGAACGAAATAATTGGTTATAAATCCCGAATATCGGAATTAACGGACCTGCTAAACGACCTCAGAAATAAACGCCCGACTAAACAACTACAAACTGTCGACAATAAACTAACCAATAGCGGTTTAATATCGGACTCTAACAAACTATTATTATAATTGGTTTTATTTTACAGTATTTGTTTATTAAATTATTAATAATAAGTGGCTTTTGTTCAGGAATGTTGAATAATGTTTTGGTAGTACGTCGTTAGGGGTTGAACCAGCGCGTTTCGGCCTTTCCGGTTCCCGAACTCCGCGATATTAACTGGAATTATGACAAGTTACATATTAATTAATATACAGTAAGTATGCAGACAGACACCGCCCCCGCATCCCATCGCGCCTAAGTAACGTACGCAAGTATCCGCAAGGTGGCGTATGAGTTTGTTAGTTTATCAGTGCATCATTCCCCTTTCGACAGTTGCCACCATTTTGGGGCAACCTAACACTCTATGGTTCTTTTCGGGGAATCTCATTGATCTCGATTGCTGCAAAGCTATACAATAGGATTCTATTAAATCGCATCAGGGATCCCATTGAGAGACTGCTACGTGGAAATCAGAATGGGTTCCGTAAAGGTCGTGGGACCATGGAGCCCATTTTGGCACTTAGAAGGATAATTGAAGAGTTATCAAAAAAGAAAGACAGGCATCTGGCTGTTATCTTTGTTGACTTCTTCAAGGCCTTTGATTCAGTCTCTCGCTCACGTATATTCACGTATAGTCAAATTTCAAATATAATTATTTCGGTAGCTCAGCGCTATCATTATCGCAGCCTACGGACGCGGCGACGCGTATAAGCCCAAACAACACACCGGTCGGGGTTCAGACTGCCACCTCCTGAGTCCCGTCACACGTTGCGTTCGTTCTTTTTTTGACCAAACTTGAGATTCTTTCTAAACTTTTGCCGGACTACATACAGTACGTACCAAGTTTCGTTTAATTTCATCAAGGAATAACCGAGTTAATAGCGATCATAAATTTGCGACGACGACAGACAACTCGTTAATGGTACCCATAAGCTAAGGCTTCGCTCACTTCGTGGCTCGCCCCACAACATTAAACTTTAATTAGATTAGATACAGTATAAATTTATAGTACCGCGCGGTACCTGTTAATAATTTTCACTAATATTCGAAATACTATAGTACCATGCCTAAAATATTCAATTGAGCATCCATAAAATCCTTTCTTCACATACCGAACGCTGATAAGTTGACGTAATGTAACAAAATTACATACATCATTGCTTGCAAAGATCACTTTTTAGCGTTAAAGTCCCTTGTTTATTTATGTAAACCTCCCTCGCTTCGCTCGCTCGGTACATAAATAAACTCGCGTCATAACGCTGCAAAGTGCTACTTTGCACACAATGATGTAAATAGTTATTACGGCCCTCGTTCGATTATTCCCCTCGCCATATACAGTAGAAACATTAAAGTGCGAAATGTATACGAAATGGCGAAATGTATAGATTCTTCAGATGGATTTGAACCTGCGCCGCCAATCATTAAACAGTTCAGGCGCTGTATCCACTCGGATACTTCGACTGGTATCGCATATTTTTGGAGATTATTCTAAACAATACAAAATTTTATTATGCAAAGGATGGATGAGTATATGGTTTGGTAAATTCTGGTTACATCCCTGCAAACAATTTAACGTTATATTAATAATGCATTAAAATACGTTATTTTCTGACAATGCCAGCGTTAAATATTAACGTAAAAAATACATATAAATAACGTTAGTTTGGCCGCCCTTTTAACGTTACAAATTAACGCAGATTAACATTCATTTTAAACGGTAGTGATTTGGGTCGTCAAAATATATTGTATGTTTAACGTTAAAAAATTACAAACAACTGATAGTGATAAAAACAACTGTAATAATTAACGCTTAATTAACGTTAATTAACGATTAATGCAATTAACGATTAACGAAAATTAATTAACGTTAAATGACATATAAACAATATGACAATAAATGACATATTCCAGACAATTTCTATTCTCTGGCTATATGTCTAAACTTACATCTTGATGGTCAGACTGGTAGACAGTGATAACTCGAAAACTAAAAATGAACTCGCTTAAAGCGCCTACTGTACCACCTAAAAAGGCATTATCATATTAAATAGTTAGGGTCGGTTGGGTTTGCCTCAGGAGACACTATTGGAATTAATAACACGTTCGTGGGACCTTCGCGCAGCACGAGGCCCAGTTATGAGATACAAATTAAAATCGAGCGACTGTATCACAAAATCAGTTTTTAACTTTATAAATTAGTTAAATTTAGAAATTTAACCACATCGCCAATCAATCAAAGAAAGAGGGACAGTACGTGTTCAGTCCTTTTAATTTGCACCCCCCCCCCCCCCCCCCCCCACCCTTCCCACCCACCAATACATAACCGCGACATCTACCACCCACGGAAGGGTAGCACGAACTTATTTCCAATCGCACGTTCAATATGCGAAGCCAGGTGGTTTATAGGAATATAATCAACGCAGTGCTAAATACAGTCGATGCAGTAATGAATGATATTCAAATAATTTATTTAATATACTGTTAATGCCTCTGAAAACTTAGACAATTAAAATACACAGAAATCCCATCAAAAAATAATATGCCTAATATTTTGAGAAATAAACAATTTTGGATATAAGCCTTCTGCAGTGGTAATGTTATTGACTGACAATCATTAAATGAGATCTGTCTATTACCTGAGACTAAAGAACACAGACTCTATAGTGTAATAGGAGGTAGGGAATGCAGGTTTCAATCTCGTTAGGTCTAGCTGGCCAATCTCTCTACCAGCCGTGTGGCTAGTTACATACCCCCCCTCCACTGGCATTCCCAGCAACTGGCTGCCTTACACACACATCCTTCCCATCTATGTACCAGCCAACTTGCATGTTGGCCAATAAATGAGCAGTATTTAATGAGAATCAATTTGTTGTGCCGTTTTAATTACTTTAGATCAACTAAAGACACAATTATTAAAGCAAATCACTTGAACTAATTAAAAACTATAATAGAATGGGGTATGTGGATTACATCTGTATAATTTTTAAGTATAATTATTGAAGTCTTATACTGTAAAACAATTAATTTCTGTAAAAGCTTTTGCGGAATTAGCCGGTTATTTTCCCCGCAAAGTACTCTGTAGTTGGTTTAACGGGCATAAAAAGCCGTTTCCTTACTGTACTGGTGTTTTAGTGGACATAAAAAGCCATTTCTTCTGTATGTGTACTTTAGCGGACATAACTAGCAATTCTATGTCGCAATACGCTAAATCCTCTTGAAACAGTGTAGTTACTATGACGACAGCTAACAGCTGATCTGTACACGTGTAGCTTTTTCCTTGTTCTCTGGTGTTTCTTTGTTCGGTCAACCAATCAGAGCGATTTTCCTGCTTTTTGTACAGAAACCTCCGGGAAATCGCGCAATGCATTATGGGTCAATGTTTACCTTTTTCCTGAGCCCAGAAGACCGGCTTTGGAATCTCTGTGTTTTCAGGCTTTAGCCCAACATTAGTAGGCTTAATTATAGAACGTATATCTGTTATCTTAACTTAACAAATCAATCATAACTCACTCACCTAATCATATTGTCAACTACAAACACCGCATTTTTACTGCTATTTACTGTCGGTTATTCATTATATCAGTTGATGGAATATTATTATATTTGGAATATCGATAAATAATTACAAAACCCTCAATCTTTTTGATATACTGAAGGTAAGAGAGACCGGTTACATATAACGATTGCGACTTACATTAAAGTGGTTTTGAAGTAAATTTAATGCTATTTCATAGGCACTACATGAGTCGGTTGTTGTTCTCTTTATATGTGACTAAAATTAGTGAAGGTCGGCAGATCGGTGTGCAGTATTGTGCAGTAGTGTGTATGATTGTGACTGATAACAAAGCATCTCCTAAAGAATGCGCTACGTGAATCCATAGCTATCCCGTTGTGTCTAGTTTAAGTCATAACTCTGTTTACATATTTAGAGCGCCACGTCCTAAAGGAACTGTTAATATTTCCCGAAAGTGAATAATATTTGTCAGAGATTATATATTACGATCAGTCGAATAATACAGTAGGCCTACACCGCAATAAGGTTAGGCTTCCGAATCTAGTCTCCCGGGTATATCCAGCGGGTGAATGGTCGCGCATAGACTGGCTTCGGCTAATGTAGTGTATCAAATACTCGTCATAGGCTAAAGTCGATTTATTATCTAGAAGACATCCAAATTTGGCAGGTTAAACTGCTAAAGGTCTGAAAGCGCGAACAATTTCCTTTAACAGGCAGGTTGAAAGTGCTGTTTTTACCGTAATCAATTTACAGTACAGGCCACCAGAAAACGCAGATTTGTACAATTGTGAACACATTTTATCAAATGTGTACCAGTGTAATGTAATGTTGTTGAACGGGACAATTGAACATAATTGAACATAATTGAATTGGCAACAACCAAAATTTTTTCGCCAAAGGATACAATTGAATACTTTTGAAACGCTTAGTAATCTGGAAACTCTCTGTAGTTTGCCGCTAACTGTCACTCACTGCAGCTGGAAATGCGATAAGGATATCGTTTACCTTTATAGTGTGCGGTTAATAGTGTCTAGTAGGCAGGCCTATAGTTAGTGATGTTAAGGCATCTTCTGGTGTTTCTCTGTGCCTCTCGGTGTCAGACTAATGGCGCGACATCTCCCTGCACTAAATTAATTATTCAATGGTCTAGGCTCCTCCATCCATATACCCATACACTCCATGAACATTAACAGTGTGCGGTTAGTAGTGTCTATATACACTCCATGAACCTCCATGTGGTCTTGTATGTAGTTCTCTCTCTACCAATACAGCCCATGTCCGCAATGTTACGCCCTGGGGGCTCTCTCATCTACCTGATATCAGACATACAGCTGCGCACCGCACACAAAGCCTTTGTCGGTCCCAGCAAGTTAGCCTCCTGCTGTGTGATCTAGAAGATAACTCGCCATAACCTGCCAATCAGATGACTTGAACAAATGTGTTCACATGTGATCACATTGGATGAAATCTGCTTTTTCTGGTGGCCTGTACTGTAATTAACTAATTAACTGCTATTATCTTAGCTTCTCGAAGGCCACACGAAAATTAAACTTGGAAAATTTCTAAACTTTTGCCAAACAACATGTGTACCAAGTTTGGATAGATTTCATCGAAGTTTGGCCGAGTTATTAACGTTTAAAATTGAACACTGCAAAAAAAGCAACAGCACGACACGTTCGCGGGCCTTCGCGCAGCACGACGCCCAGTTATGAGATACAAATTAAAATCGAGCGACTGTATCACAAAATCAGTATTTAACTTTATAAATTAGTAAAATTTAGAAATTTAACCACATCGCCAATCAATCAAAGAAAGAGGGACAGTACGTGTTCAGCCCTTTTAATCTGCACCCCCCCCCCCCCCCCCACCCTTCCCACCCACCAATACATAACCGCGACATCTACCACCCACGGAAGGGTAGAACGAACTTATTTCCAATCGCACGTTCAATATGCGAAGCCAGGTGGTTTATAGGAATATAATCAACGCAGTACTAAATACAGTCGATGCAGTAATGAATGATATTCAAATAATTTATTTAATATACTGTTAATGCCTCTGAAAACTTAGACAATTAAAATACACAGAAATCCCATCAAAAAATAATAAGCCTAATATTTTGAGAAATAAACAATTTTGGATATAAGCCTTCTGCAGTGGTAATGTTATTGACTGACAATCATTAAATGAGATCTGTCTATTACCTGAGACTAAAGAACACAGACTCTATAGTGTAATAGGAGGTAGGGAATGCAGGTTTCAATCTCGTTAGGTCTAGCTGGCCAATCTCTCTACCAGCCGTGTGGCTAGTTACATACCCCCCCCTCCACTGGCATTCCCAGCAACTGGCTGCAATATGCAAACCGGGCTCCATGTCATTTGTTACGGATTATTTAGAAAAACGCTGGTCTTTGACTCGGCGAATAAGTCACACTTGGAATTGTCCATAAACACTATATTTAAACTTTTGAACGGTAGTTTGTTTTTTCAGTGTAGTACACATGATCGCAAATGAACAACACATTCTTGAATGTGTCATCATGAATGTGATACATTTAGTGTAATTCAGATGGTTAGGTCAGGATAATAACTCAACCAGCTACTCTAGACAGGAAAAAAATATGACGCCGTATTCACAAAGTTTGTTTACTACTTACAGTATTTCAACAATACAACAGAGAGACCACAGGTGAGTCAACAGAGCGAACCAATGAGAGTCAAATAAGAGACAACTATTGAGTCAACCGAAAGGATATGTGTTTCAGTATTTTGTAAATGCATGTGGTAGTCAATACTGTAACTCTTTGTAACCGTAATTGGGTCCACGGCCCAAAGTAAGTCGTTCGTCACCTCCAATAATATCGCATTCGTACAAAGTTAGTTTCTAAATTAGTTTTTTCGTCTCCTGAACATTTCGTCGCCAAAACCATTTTGTTTTTATCGATATATAATCTTCAATAAAATTATTTAATAAAAGTCAAAACGTTATGACAATAAAGTTGGAATTGTCAATAAAATGTATGCCCTGGCTATACTGTACGCTTGGTACTGGTACACAGATGCTGACGAGTAAGGAAAATATTTAAAAAAATTACACTCGTATCACAAAAATTTAACAAAATACGAAATGAACGTAGTCATCGGATGGTCAGCTAGACATAGCCAATGTTATCCATTGATGAATCAGTTAAGTGATTCACTAATCATCGTTAAGATCTGATGTATTTTAATGCTAAATTAACGTTAATAATGAACGTTAATAATGAACGTTAAAAATTAACGTTAAAAAATTTGGAAATGTCAGATCTCTGTTGATTTTTAACGTATAATAACTGTAAAAATTAACGTTAAAAATTAACATTAAAGTAACGTTAAAAAATATGGTATTGTCTGATATTTGTCTATTTTTGACGTATAATTACTGTAAAAAATTAACGTTAAAAATTTACAGAATTCTAACGTATTTTAACGTAGGTTTATGGTTAAATTCTAACTGTCATTTTTTAACGAATGTCTAACATAAACCCAACGTTAGATTAACGTTGGTGGTTTGCAGGGATGTATTACGATTAAAGACGATCACTACCCTGTAAACAATTTAACGTTAATAATGCATTAATATACGTTATTTTCTGACAATGCCAACGTTAATTATTAACGTTAATAATACATATAAATAACGTTAGTTTGGCCGCCCTTTTAACGTTAAAAATTAACGCAAATTAACGTTAATTTTAAACGGTAGGTATTTTGATCGTCAAAATATATTGTATGTTTAACGTTAAAAAATGACATATTACTGACAATCAGTTTGGATCGTCAAAATATATTGTATGTTTAACGTTAAAAAATGACATATTACTGACAATCAGTTTGGATCGTCAAAATATATTGTATGTTTAACGTTAAAAAATGACATATTACTGACAATCAGTTTGGATCGTCAAAATATATTGTATGTTTAACGTTAAAAAATGACATATTACTGACAATCAGTTTGGATCGTCAAAATATATTGTATTTAATGTTAAAAAATTACAAACAACTGACAGTGATAAAAACATAATTATAATAATTAACGCTTAATTACCTTAACGTTAATTAACGTCAAATAATCACATATTCCAGACAATTGCTATTATCTTATCTGGCTCTGTCTAAATTTACATCTTGACGGTCAGACCGGTAGACAGTGATAACTCGAAACAACCTAAGAAGGCATTCTCATATTAAACAGTTAGGGTAGGGTGGGTTGACCTCAGGTGACTAATGGAATTAATAACAATAGTTTAATTACAAGCTTTCTCTCATCGGAGCTACTTCTGGTAATTATTGAAAATGCATACAACAGATCTCGCCAAGCCATTTCCAGATGTGAAATCCTCATTAAATTCTGATGACAAAAAACCGCAAGTCTTGTTGACTTACGGTTTTTTGCATAAATTTAAGTAGTTGCGGTCTTTTGTATTGCACTTACTCTGCTGAAACTCAGCTCGAATCTATGATCCTCTCGGTTTATTGTCGCCGTGGTTGCATTAAAAATAGCATTCAGAGAAATTCCAAATACTATTGTATTTGTTAGCATCAAAATGTGTTGTTATGATTAATATTGATATTAGTAATGATAGATAATCTATATGTCAATGTCAATGTCCAGCATTCGACGCCACATTTGATCAAGCAAAAATCTAACATTTTTTATGTTCTTCCCGCCCTTGTAGTTTGTGTAGTGTTAATCCGTTGCCTTTAATTAACATCTCTCCAGAGGTCATGGGTTCGATCCCCGCAAAGGGGTCGGGAGAGTTTTCGTTTCAGGACGAACGCTTTAAAGGGACGAGCTAGGGCGCATTTCTCAAGGGCGTCCTTTAATGGGTACTGGAGTATCCTCTGGTGAATAAAAATATGGTGGAATTAGGTGGCGTTCATAAAGTATGTCACGCAAATTTTCCATTTTTTTGACCCCCCCCCCCCCCCTTCTGTTACAAAAAACCTATTTTCGTAAATTTATAACCCCCCCCCCCCCCCCCCCCCCCCTTGACGAAAAATATTTTATTTCAGTAATTTAATAACAGTTAGAAAGCACAATAGAAAGTGAAACATTTTGACTGAAGTAGTTCTTACTAAAAGCCTATACATACTTTAGCAGCTTCAAACTACAATACTGTATAATGTACATGTACAAGGCAGACTAGACAGGGGTGCCCTGTTAATGTTAGGGATTAAATTCAATGTTATTGCGCCAATGTGGAAGGAAGCTAAGAATGATATATGTATCAGTATATGATAATATAATAACAGAGAAGCGGCATTATACTGGCTTCTGGTCCGCGGACCAATGTATAATGTAATCATGTGTAATCATGTACAATAAAATAATAATAACAATGAAGTAATTCAATGTTTATTGTTTTGGTTCCCCCAACAAGCCACTGTAACCTGCTCCTTTACTAACCTGCTCATTTAAATGGCTTTGCCGGAAAACGTATTTGGTCCGCGGACCAAATACCAGTATATGGCCAGAGAAGCTATATGGTACTAAAAGTGGCAATAACACAAGATACAGCAATAATGGTAGGTACTGAGGTACCGTGTACCGGTATCGGTAGGTAAGAATCCCAGTATATGACGGGATCGGTAAAAGTGTTATACACATGCAGACCAGTAGTACCGGTTGGCCAGGCATGGCCTACAGTCAATCCCAATAGGGCAGGTAGCGCAATAGTGCTGCGCGGACTGGCGCAATATCTTCATTTTTCTTCCTTTATTTTATTTTTTTTTGAGGTTGAAATAATTGGACACAAGTCCATTGAGGCAAGTGAGAAAGAGACAATAAACGAAATATGTACCACCATAATGTACTGGTGGTGATTGGCGAAGATATAACGACAATCTATCTAACTACTGTAAAACAATATAGTGGTTAAAGATGAATATATACTATTCAAAACACTAAATGAAACACTAAACTTCAGTTTTAAAATTCCTTATATATATATATGTATATATAGTTTGGAACAGTCTCTATAAGGTTGCGAGTATTTGTAATATCAACATATTGACTCAGTTTGTAGAATCGCTTGCAAGCGGTTTTAAACTAACAGTATAATTATCACCTCCACTGGGCTGGCACTACTGTGCAGGGAAACCATAGTAATCTGGTTTGCGTAATCCTCTCCGTGGGCGTAGTGATGTCAAGGGGTTGTTCGTATTCGTTTGGGTATACTCACTAGTAAGTGAGGGGGATATAGGAACACCACTAGTCATTGGAGTGCCGAGAAGTGGTGTACGGCTTGGTTCTTCTTCCGCATGACATGGTTGATCTGTTATGGTAGTATTCAAATCATCCTCGTCAGAAAATTCATATGGTGGGATAAGTGTAGGGATATGGTATGGCACCCGATAACAATCAGTGTATTGGACACGGTAGGCATGTGAACGTAATTGGCGTCCAACAAACTTTCTAATATGACACCACTGTCCATCAATGGAAGCTATAATATAGCGGGGACGAGCCCAAGACTTTGAACCATCCGAGTAAAGGTGGACAAGATCTCCAACACTGAGAGATTCGGCTGGTGCTGCCAATGCAGGGCGACGCAGCTTGGACCTTTCACTAGACTGGTGGTTGGATAAACGAGTGTCCTGTTGACGGGAAATGAGGTCGACATCAGATACAGTCTGGTTGGTACAGATTGGTCTCGATGGGATATGATTTCCCTAGATGCAAGTCCACAAGAGCGGATCCGTGCATTAACATTGGCGATAGCAAATACGAGAGTAAGAGAAGAGAATGGTCCACCAGTGGGTTGCAGATGAAGTAACTCCTCTTCGAGTTCACGCATAGCCCGTTCAGCTACCGGGTTCTTGTTTATGTTTTTACGACGGCCAAGCTCAAGCTGTAGGTTATGGGATGCTAGTGTTGTATCATTCACAAGGGCCTGGAAGGCTGGGGCAGGGTCGACACGAATAACAGCTGGTGGACCATCGATAGGATTGAGGCCCACACAGAGTGTTAGTATAGCATCACGCATGGTTTCATGGCGCTCATCAGGGATGACACAAGCTGCTGTATATGACGAAACTGTTTCACGAATAAGGAAAATCAGTTGGCGGTTTTGACGAAGAACATCACCAGCAAATGAAAGGCCAACTGCAACAGGTGGTGGCTCACTGCTCTGAGGTATGAGGCGGGGGGGTGCTGTTGCGAGAGCAGCACACTGATGACAACATGAGGAGACTTGTCCAATAGCAGCATCCATGTCAAGAGCATAAAAGTACCGTGACACAATTCGTCGAAGTTGAGCACGTGGAGGATGCTTTAACTCTAAGTGGATAGAGGTTAGGAGGCCTATAAGAGCATGCCGGGGAATAACAATGAGTTCCCGGGGGGAGTTGAAGGGGGCACTGTGTTTGACGACAAGGAGGTCGTCTGAAGAGACAATTGTATTGCCAAGATATCGTTTGACGTCACGAATATTCGTGAGCTTCTTAGAGGGTCGGGTGCCCTGGCGAAGGTGTGCCTTGGTACGACGAATATCACCACATTCATCTTGGGTGAGGCGCCATGCAGGACGACTGGCATATATGGGATGGCTGGGAGGTACCGTATTGGACTCACATGCCCCAGTACGGTAATGTAGGGGTGGAGCGTCTGTTGTCAAGTCACATCTAGGGGGTAATATGTCTGTAGTATCAGTCAGAGCACGAATGATAGGGGATGATGACTCAATATTGACAAACTGGCAGATTTTACATGTTTGGGAACTGCAGGGGAGGGCATTGCGGCTCTGAAAGTCTGCAGTTAAGTTGGTAGCACCCTTTATGTGTGATATGGTTATATTAAACTGGGACACTGTAGCCAGAAACGTTGAGAGTCGAGGGCTGGCTGAATAGGCCCCACGTGATAACTTTAGAAAGGCCTGAACACATGGCTTACTATCTGTTAAGACAGTAGATTGATGAATAGAATGAGTTATATAGGGAGAGAAGTGCTGAACAGCCATGGCGATAGCAAGTCCCTCAAGCTCACAAGGGAGCCATGAGGCCTGATGGCTGCGTAGTTTTGCTGAATAATACCCAGCTATAAGGAAGGTTGATGCTCGTTGTGCATACAAAACAGCGCCAAGGCCATCTGTGCTCGAGGCAGCATCGGTGACAATATAGAGATGATCTGAAGGTCGCGGGATGACTACAGAGCGACAGGACTTGAGGGAGGCCTGCGCACGGCGAAAAGTCACAGATGTATCCTCAGTCCAAGCAACAGAATCACGGGGTTGGTCAGATAGTAAAGCTTCAAGAGGGCCAATCAGTGATGAACATCGTGGGAGCACTTTAGAAAGGACTTTATAGGAGCCTATAAAGGAACGTAGCTCTCGGATGGTTGTTGGCATAGGACAACTAGCAAGTGTAGCAATGATATGGGGGGATGCTGTTAGTGAACCCTGTGTCCATTGCCAGCCCAGGATAGAGGTAGTTCGGGGGCATATAACTGTTTTCTTTGGGGATAATCTTAAATTACAACGGTATAGCGCTGTGAGGAGAGCAGAGAAGTTTGTTAATAGTTCATTGATGGTATTTCCTCCACAATAGAGGTCGTCAGCTAACTTAGTAACTCCTCCTTGTATAAGCAGGTCACCGAGAACACGGCACATTAATTCTTCAAGAGCCGTCTCTGAACCTGGCATCCCCATGGCACACCTGACATACACTCGTACACCGCGGAATGGTGTTACAACCCCACAAAACTTCATCGATGCCTGCTCTAAAGGGATTTGGTAGAAGGCAGATGTTAAATCAGTTTTAATGAGATATTTGTAAGACCCGAGTATGCGCAGGGTTGAAGTAACATCTGGGAGCAATGCTGGTTGAGGTTTGCAGTAACGAGCCACTTCATTAAAAGCTGTCACGAGACGTGTGCCACCATTTGGCTTAGCTACTAAGAATGATGGGGAAAGATATTCTACATTGACAGGTACAGATTCGGGTGTAGCAAAAACACCGAGGTGTTCCAGCTCATCAAAACGTTGCTGTAACTCAAGTAGACGGTTCCGGGCATATTGGGGTAGGCGTCCTTTATGTTGGGGTGGGAGGGTTGGTCCCATATTCACAACAGCTTTGTAAGGACCAGCAGCCCCATTATATCCTGGGTACCTGGTATCAAATACGGAATCAAACTCTTCTAACAAGGTCTGGAACTGCTTTTGATCAGAACTGGTAAGGATGTTATCTGGGTCCAGGGATACAGATAGAGAGTGCTGCACAGATGGGGATGGTGAGTTACAAATATTCTTACTTGGTGTGGTAATAATAGTATGTGCTGCATCAGGTTGGATTATAGCAGGGGTGGATGTGCAGATGTGGGAGTTCCGTTTAATGGAAACAGGGGAGGGTGACATATTTGGGATGCTGATTTTGCCAGCAGAGGGATGTACGACCATAGGGGAAAACCATGAAGACGGTGAAGGACACTTATCATGTGGTATATGTGGTGCAACAAGAAGGGGAGTATCTGGATTGATATGCGAAGGTAGGGGTAGGGATAAATGGTCTCCAGGCCATATTACAGTGGATTGTGGCGGTGCACGTAGTAGAAGGGTTTCAACACGTCTTACGTGTGGTGTATGTAAAGTAGATGGGACATAAGAGATGGAACTACCATCTCGAAATGTTAGGCGGTTAAGTGCAGGGCGAATGGATATATCATTGGCCTGCAAAAATGGCATGCCGGCAATGATTGGGGTTCCTAGAGTGGTAACAACTAGCCCATTAAAGGGAAAGGAGAAAGACTCATATTGTATGTTGAATGTGGTTTCACCAACTACTTGAAGTTTTGATACACCATCTGCAAGGGCAGGAATCTGCCGGGAACTGGGGTTTATGGGGACATTGAGCTTATGTGCTAATGACTCTAGGAGTAGGTTGGACTCTGAACCGCTGTCAATTGTGATGCAGTATGGGTACCCATTAGTATAGATATTAAGGGAAGGTGAACGGACAACCGCAACACGCTGCACTAGAGGGGGGTCATCGATGTGTCTCTCAGGTGTCGTATCAATATTATTGTCATCCTGGTAAGTAGACTCTTCATTATCCTCAAGGTCTATAAACCGGGTATGAGTGATATATTGGCGATCCTTTTCAGGCAGGAAGGGGCAGCTGCTCAAGAAGTGGTTGGTCTGTTGGCGGCCTACCTGGTGGCAAAGTGGACATGTAGGGTTGGGTCGCTTTCGTACTGCCTGGCGCTGAAACTGTGAAGATGAGCGAGAATTGTATCGACGCCCTGGTGGGTATGCTGAGGTAGTTTGCGCACGGAAGGAGCATACTTCCATTGAAGTGTTTATCTGTTCAAGCAGGGAGGGCAATGCTTGACTAATTTCTGGTTTGATAGAAGCCAAAGTGCGGGATCTGAGCTCTGTACCATAGCGTTGTTGCACTAGGCGCGGAAGTTCCTCATTAATGAGGTGTAACCAGGTTAGAACAATAAAATTTTCTAACGATGGCGAAACTTCCTCATCACTATCAGGGATCACTCCGTGGTGTGAAATTCCACCAGCATGTGATAGTAAGTTGTCTTCCATGAATGCTGTAAGTCTCTGGAACAAGTCTTCAGGGCGTTCTTCAGCTTCAAGATGGAGTGAAGCAAAATCAAGGAACCTGGCACCTT
>JAUCBJ010007766.1:0-32183 GCA_032718475.1 Nemertoderma westbladi
CGTGTCCTGGCTTCATACATCTCCAACAGGAATCTAGAGATCGGATTTGGAGTCTCCTCTCCTCGATCCCCAACTCTTTAAAAGCGCGACATCCACGTAGTTTATGTCCGCTATGGTTTCTGCCGTTCCGCTCGCAGTATGAGCATCCCACAAAGTCCGCCGGCAACTGTTGTCGTGGCTGCGTGGTGCCGATAGGCGTCAGAACTTTAGAAGTCTCAGTAGGGGTGGCGTAAGTAACGGCTTTCGCGTTCGTCGGAAACGGTTTTGTCCGATTCGGCGCAGAAACAGTTATCCCTTCCGCCGCGATATGGTGATCGGTATAGTTCGATCGAGTCTCGATCACGGCCTCCCGTGAAATAAGTTGATAGACATCAGTGAGTTTTAATAACCCTCCGGCCTCTTCGCGTTGGTACTCGATGCGTCGCCATTCTCGTCGTAGTCGATGATGAAGTCGACCGATTATTCGAATGAGAACCGTCGGTGCGTTAGCGTACTCGAGTTGTCCAATGGACCGTAAAGTCCCTATAGCGTTCTTTATTTCGTCCGCGAGTCGTAAAAGGTCGATCGGTCTCGAAATGTTGCCTCCTCTGCAGAGGTCTTCAATAATGGATTTAGCCATGGCGACATTACCGCCGTAAATTGAATACAAACGGTCATATGCCAACTCAAAGGCATCGGGAACACCAATAAAGGTTTCCGCTAATCGTTTCGGCTCACCAGATAGGACTTGGAGCAAGTAATTAAACTTCTCCGTCGAGGTGAAAGCACACTTAGCGATCTGGGACTCTACGTAGTCTACCAGTGTGCGCCAGTGTTTCGCGTTGCCAGAGAACTTCGGCGGTTGCTGTGCCGGTAATCCGTGTCTAGCCGCGAATTTCGCAATCTCGCTAACCAAATCCAACTGTCCGCGTCCCTGTTCGGCGGCGTCGTCCAGTCGCTCCCTTCCGCGCGTTGTTCGTCGGTAGGAATTATTAACGGGATCTTCTTCTCGATGTGTCGGAGTCCGTCTAGTCTCCTGTTCTCTCCTCGGTGGTCGATGTTGTCTAGGTTGTTCCAATTCCACGCTGGTTCGTGATCGATCCGACGGTTGCGCTTCGAGTCGCTCTTCTATCTGAGCTAGTCGGTCCGCTACAGGTCGCATTATTTCGGCGAGTCTGTTGGTGCTAATCGCTTCCGCTGGTTGCAACGTGGGTTTCTGTGGTGTTTCTCGAGGTGGATTGTCGACGTAGGGATTCGTCGACCTCTCCTCTCGTTTATAATCTTCCGCCGCTCCAGTACGGAATATTTCCCGTTCCGTCGACTCCGAGTCACTAGATGAATCGCTGTCGTCCGGATAAGGTGGTTGGCGGGTTCGTGTCCGACGTATTATTCTGGGTCTCGTCCGTTGTGGTCCGGAATCTACGGCTCTCCGTTGTTCGGTAGGCTCGCAAGCCTTCCACGAAGTCGTAGGTCTCGCTATACGTTGTCCGATCCCGTGAGTACTACCCACATCCATCCTCCTTCGTAGTTCGGTAGGCTCGCATGCCTTCCACGAAGTCGTAGGTTGCGTCGAACATTGTGTCAACGGTCGAGTGAAATAGTCGGGTTTCGTAGTCGGTCTGTAAATAACTGGATTTGCACAGCACGTCACAGGTTTAACTTGTAATGGTTTACTCACCTGTTTAATGGTCATAAACGCAGGTTCCTCTCTTCCTACAAGTAGACTACGACTTACTGTAGGTGGACTAGTTATGTTACCTGCTAAAATTGGCGATGAAGTCGCCCTAGGTTGCGGTATTTCCGTCACAACAAACCTGTTGCCTTGCGTCGAACGCACAGGCGTTATTTCCTTAGGTTTCGTAACGAAGACCGGTTTTATCGGAGTCGTGGGTTTGAGCATGGGAATAACTTGGGGAAAACGTTTACAGTAATCCTCGACGAACTCCTCTCCTCGATCTATCGCTCCCACGCTTCCTTCCTCGATCCGCTTCTGTATTCCGCGATATCGAGCTTCCATACGATCCAGGGCAGACAAGTCGTGTCCAGTTCGCGATCTCATAGATCTATCTCTCGCGTCGAGTTCGAGGTCCGCTTGCGCGTTCGCTGTCTCGCGCGATCTACGATTCAATTCGAACTGTAGTTGCATCTCCCTTTCGCGTCGATCTGCGTCCTGTTGTTGTGCCGCTAATTCCGCTTCCTGTATAGCTAATCGAGCGTTTATTTGCCGCGCCTCCAACTTGGCACGAACGTCGGATGCTGCTTTCTGCCGTGCTAACTCGTCGGCTGCCGCTTCTCGCGCTAAGTCCTCCTCCAGTCTGCGCATTTCTGATGTTTCGAATTCAGCTTGCGCCTTGAGTTGTGCAATTCTTGCTTCGTCTTCTCTACGTTGTTTCTCTCCTTCGATGGCGATCTGTGCCATCTGGTGTCGCGCTTCTTCCTCGGCGACTTGTTGTCGGCGTGCAACCTCCTGTTGTTGTCGAGTAATTCCAGACGCTGTTCTACTAACGTCGCCAACGTCGCCAACGTCGCTCCGTACGCTAACGAACGATCTATCCAGTGGTGGATGTTGGTAGGCTCGCGAGCCTTCCGTAGTGAGAACTTCCGTCATCCCTCGCGGTCCGACTTCCGGTTCGTCGATCGGTACGCCGCATCTACGAAGAAAATTGGTCAGCGTTTCCAACCTTCCGTCCAGGCAGTAGAGTTCTTCTTCCTCTTCGGGTTGTAACAACGCGTCCGAAACTGACTCACCTAGCAGTTGGTCGAACTGCTCCTGTTGAGCCAAGCTTATTACCGACTTAAACTGGATAAGGCTTTCTCTCGCACTTACCAATTTATCTACTATCTTTACCTGAGTAAAGTTGTCGCCACGCAACTCTGCAAGTTCGTGCAAACCTTTAAGTTTATCTACGGAGGCATGTACCCTACTTTCTATCCTTACCTGTAAGGTGTAGAACTCGTATCTCGACATCGGGGCGGTTAACTCGCGTAAAACGCGAAAACCTTCTCCGAGGTTCCGAGTAATCTGGGCCATGTGTCCTCCTATACTTCTAATAACGTTCTCCTGGCTTCCAGTCGAACTTACCATGTCCGGTTCCCGCGATCTAGTCTGCGGGACGGTAAGGAAATCTTCGATCCTGCCGTCGCCACGCATTGCGGTTTCCGGTATTTCCGTTCGGGGTACCGGCGACGCAAGCGGTGTGACATCGGTGGAATCTCGGGTTCTCCTTCTCGGTTCGTCTACTGTCGATCTGTCCGGGTCGCACGAGTCATAGTCGGTAGGTGGGTATCTCGTCGAATGGGGTGTGTCACTCATGTCTTATTATATACGTCAAGTACGGGTAATAAAATGTCAAGTGTCTGAATGTTGAAGTGTCAAACTTACCTTGGTATATATAGTATCTATATACCCTAACCGGTACAAATAAATCAACAAGTCAGAATGTCGAAATGTCAAAATGTCGAAATGTACAAATGTCAAACTTACCTTGATATATATATATATCATATATATACCCTAACCGGTACAAATAAAACTAACAAGGTATATAATAAAAATAAGTAGTAATCTAGCCTACCGGCTAAATTTGTACGAATAAGTGAGATAACGGTATACGTTAACAAAATATAGATCAACAAGTATAAACAATAGGCCAAACAGCAACGTCTAACGGGAAAATAAGTACCAACAACACTACTAATAGACAGTGAAACCCACAAATTTTGAGTACTACTGTGCTTTCTTAAGTTTGAACGACGCGAGTCGTAAAACTTACGTTCCTTTGATCTTCCAGTCGTACAAATTCCCAAATACAAACCGGATGTGGGTCTTTCCGTTTTTCGGCGGCGCGGACGAATTTATTGTCTCCCAAACTTTGCGAAAAGCGGTCTAATCCTCGAAGCGGTCCAGAAATGAGTCCTTGAGTCCTGAAAAGGTCGAAGGTGAGAGTTTTACTTCTACGCTTACGAAAAATCTTCCTAGGTACCGATACAAATTGGTCTTTAAACCCTATGTAACTTTTCAAGTACCGAAAAGTAACACCGCACACACACGGCGTAAAACAAAGTGCTACAAACTAACTGTTAGCTAGTCAAATATTAAATACAAAAGTACTAGCTACCCTAAAAGCCTACTGAAGCAGGGGACGTTCTAAATTACTAAATTTACTAACCTTAATTTTTAAATATCTCCTACTTTCAATAGCTAACAATTCTAAACTAAAGGAAAATAATACTTCCTACTGTGAGGGTCCAGTAGTATACCGCTTACCAGATCCTAGTAACGATGTATCTTACTATGAGACTCTAGTAATGTATACGGGCTTGTACAGTATCTGACAACAAATCCCAGTCCAGGATATCTAAACAAACAGATATAGTACACAAACGACTACTGGCGAGGAACAGAGCCTTGTATCTATTCTATGTACGTGAGCGGGTCTAATGCCTACGTACTAGACAGAAGGATACCTGTCCTCTAACCGGTGAGGCAGATGTACAGTTACAGTAACAGACCAAACTCACGGGAAAACAATCCCCGCGCAGCGAATCCTAACTATCACTGACAGTCCTAAATACAGTAACTTGCCGCGGTGTGATTTATATGGTTTATATACGAGCTAGTGGGTTAACAGACCTAGCGTAACAACACTGACAGTCCTGAATCAGTCGAAAAGGGGTCGTGCCTAAATGTAACAATAACTGATCCCCCTGTACGAAATCAGTCTAAAGGGTCAGGCCTAAATGTAACAATACCGTTGTCCAGACAAACAACAGTTTAATAACGAAAGTGAAATACTCCTTATCGCCGCAACTAAATCAGATCCTAATTTTACAAATACAAATAATTTCCACCTAAAGTAATGTATAGTACGCTATAGCTAGTAGAACTTTAAGGGCGATATGTTTTAGGGCGTGTGTGTGTGGGTGTGTTACAAATAAAACAATTTCGTGTAATTCCTTTTACTAGGTTTTAGTGATTTTCTGACTAAAATGATACCGTGCGCTAGCTACTAAAATAAACTAGTCGCGTTTGTAGAACTTTATACTCACGAATGACGTCAAAGCTCTCTCCTTCCTATCCACAACCCAATGGGCAACCACAGTGTTAGTAACTACACCCGTGATCGGCACTAATACCAGATTCTGGTTGTAAGATAAGAATAGGGGTTAATCGCTACCGTACGTTAGCTGATCTGGTATACTAATTTAATTCTAGAACTTTGTTGCTGCGGTAGTTAGCAGCAATACCTATCAGTACGTGGCAAGGCGCGGTAGGATATTAATAAAACCTCCCTAGGCCAAGCAGTGTGCCGGTAGCAGAAATACTCCTTGCCTGATCAAATAGCTAACTCCAGACAGGGGGGGGGGGGGGGGGTACTAATGTACGTTCTACAAAGCGAACCGGTACCAAACAGTCAGTGCTATGAATCACTAAATTATGGAACGTATGCTGTCCGTGCCTAATGTGTACTCGCGTACTGACGAATGGCAATAGTTCGCACCTGTAGGAAGTACAGGTTAACCCAGGGATTCGTAGGACTTGACAAAGGGGGGGTGTCTGGATATAATTATTTGATCCTAAATTTGCGGCGTCCAGTACGGTGTCACGCTTACCCTGATCTATAGGTCTTACGGCGGGCAAGGGCGTCGAACAAAGTCTTACCTTCTCACAAAGCGGGCGCTGCATAGCAAGTGGAGTATTTCGAAGGGGCAAAGGGGGTGCGCGGTCAATCCAATGTGGGCGCTAGCGTGTTGTGGACATCCCTTCCCTGCGTTGCTTACGGCCTAACGGTCTAGGCTGCCATCTCCCTGATGTTCGGCTGTCCCGAAGTCGGACCAAAGGAAAACATGTCAGGAAATTGCAGTATATTTACAGTTTTACAAAAGGATTTATCAAATAAAGTTTCAACAAGAAACCGAATTAACTAATTTTACAAGAATAAACGATAATAACATCAGGTATGTAACATTCATAGAAGGTTTGGTACTGAGAGTGATAACCGAAGGCAAACCGGCCTTTTTATACTAGAAATTGCACATGGAAACTAAACAGAATTTTCCACAGCTTCACCATTGAGCAATGAAGTGCTTCGTGCTCTATGATTGGCCCAGCTCATCGTTCAACGCAGTCCGGCCCTTACACTAAATCTGGGACATGGAATCCTAACAGAATTTTCCACTGCCTCACATTTGAGCAATAAGATAATTTATGCCCTATGATTGGCCTGGCTCATCATTCGCTACGCTGTACGCTTCTCATTGGCCTACCAATTAGCACCACACGAAAATAAATGGCCCCAAAATACAAATTTCCCGACTGGGATTCGAACTCGTAACCTACGTAATGTAACCAACGCCTTAACCATCTGACCACTACGCCACGAGAGTACCTAAGGGTTTTATGTGTACAAATATGAATAGGCATATTACATTACTGTAACTTAATCAAAATACGTCGGATTTTCAAAAGTTTTTACGTTAAAGTTAAACTACAAATGCTACCTTATAGTGAAATAATTCATCAGCCAGATCATTGCTACTTGTATTTTTCGGCGTAATTTGGCAATTTTTGGTGCTAGCACCAAATTTCGTACCCATCACCAAAAAAGTACAAGTTTGCGATGTCCAGTGCTGTTTTTATTGATTCCATCGGATTCAGGACACTCATAAACCCGTATAACGCAAGAAACAAGGTGATACTATCTACTGATCAATTTGCATATTTTCCAAAATTTGGTACTGGCACAACAATTTTCACCCACCGGCGAAAAATACAAGTTTGAGAACTCTTATGAAATTTTTACTTATTCCATTGAATTCAGAACCATCACAAACCCGTATAACGCAAGAAACAAGGTGACACAATCAATTGATATATTTGATGGTTTTCAAAATTTGGTGCTAGCACCACATTTTGCACCCACATCCGAAAAATGCAAGTTTTAGATGTCTAGTTCGATAATTATATATTCCATTGAATTCAGAACAGCCATAAACCTCTAAAACGCAAGAAATAAATTGTCACAAGCTATTTTATCTATTGAATGCATTTTCAAAATTTCGTGCTAGCACCAAAATTTGCACACAGCACCGAAAAATACCAGTTTGATACGCTTGGTGCAACTCGTATATATTTTATCGAATCCAGAACCCCAAAAAACCCAAATTGCGTAAAAAACAAGTTTCAAACAATCAATTTACAAAATTGACATATTTCAAAATTTGATGCTGGCACCAAAATTTGGCACCCACCGAAAAAAACAATTTTGAAATTTCTAAATCAATTTATATGAATTCCATCCAATTTCTAACACCAAAAAACCAGTGTAAATAAAAAATAGAGATGTTACAATTCATATGTAATGAAATGTAATTTTCAAAAAACGTCTCAAAAAAAGTGCCAAAAGTAGGGTTAAAAAATGGTGCTATAACTCGAAAAGTACCCAATATTTTTGAAAACGGTTTTCACTACTAGGAAGACAATAGATTTTTAGGAAAAGTAATAAAATTTCAGATTCCCAACTGCGTTTGTTTCAGAATTATAATAAAAAAACCACGGGGGGGGGGGGGTCATATTGACCCCCCCCCGGGTTTGGTTCGGGCTGAAGGGCCACTTTTGTATATCAAAAGTGGCCCTATTGCGACTTGGGGGGTATTAAAAAGTGGCCCTTTAGCCCCTTTTTGGCCCTTTAGCCCGAAACCGCAAACGGGCTTGGATGGCCCTTTGTGTATATCCTTCCTCTAAAAAGTTATGCACCTTCATTTTATTACTAAATGAAAACACAATTTTCGGGCCACTTACCAAAATGTATAAAATGGAATTAGGGCCAAAAAAGTCAAAAGGGCCAAAATTTGCCAAAATTGGCCCTCTTACTGTCTGGAATAATATATCATTGGCCCGAACTGAGCTTACTATATAGTGAAGAAAGAAAGGGCCATAACAGGCCCTATTTGATGTGACTTCATATGAAATTTATCAAATTAGTTGAGAAGGAAACGGGCCGAACTGAAAATGAGATAAATAACATTAGGGCCATTATACAGTGGCCCTTTTGAATCCAATTAGATCCTACAAATAAACTGAGCTGAGAATTTGAGTGGCCCACTTGTTTCAAAATTGATTTATTAAATAAAATGACCCGAAGAAGGGGCCATTTTTACTATCATAAAGAATGAGATTAACAACATTAGGGCCATAAATATACATTGATTAAAATGGGGGGAGGGGGTGTCATGTGGTTAATTCTATAGAACTAAATCTTAGAACTTTCTTGTTTATTGTAATAATATTATTTTCTATTTAGTTATTTATTTAATTTATTGATACAAAGGTTGATGGACTTGTTAGCATTCACCCTTTCGGTACCATGGCACATACGTCTGATCCATGGGTAGAGCGCCTTGACACATACGTCTGTTCCGTGACATTTATTCGATTTCTAAGAAGGGAAAATGTTGCTGGACTATTAAGTACATGCTTCTATATGTTAGCGGCGCATTTCAGCTTGTATCTACTGTAATTTAACTACGGTACGCCTACTGCAGACCTGCTTACAGACTGCCAGGCTGCAGCAATAAGGTAAACCGTGTTGTTAGTTTTCAAATTTGACAGACTGACCGTCAGACCAGACCGACAGATATATTTTTTTGACGGACAGACTGACAGACAGTCGACAGACAGACCGACAGACTGTCTGGATAGGGTAAAAGGTGAAAACTGACAGCGGAAATGAAATCCTTGTCCAGGAAAACCCCCATAGCGATAATTTTAATTAGCTAATGTAATTCCTTATATTTTTGACGGACAGACTGACCGACAGACAGACAGACCGACAGACAGACTGGATATGGTGAAAAGTTAAAACTGACCTCGGAAATGAAATTCTTGACCAGGAAAACCCCCATAGCGATAATTTTAATTAGCTAATGTAATTCCTTATATTTTTGACGGACAGACTGACCGACAGACAGACCGACAGACAGACTGGATAGGGTGAAAAGTTAAAACTGACCTCGGAAATGAAATCCTTGACCAGGAAAACCCCCTTAGCGAGAATTTTAATTAGCTAATGCGATTCCTTATATTTTTGACGGACAGACTGACAGATAGACCGACAGACAGACTGACAGACAGTCTGGATAGGGTCAAAAGTGAAAACTGACAGCGGAAATGAAATCCTTGAGCAGGAAACCCCTATAGGGAGAATGTTAGTAGATTTTACTATTTCTAAAGTCTTGACAGACAAACTGACAGAAAGACAGACAGACTTCAGAAATTCATGAATTAGACTTGGGCACTTGGGGATTTGAATAATTTCCAGTTAGGTACCGAAAGGGTTAAAAGCTAACAAAAGCTAGGTTCACCCAGCATTCACCAACCGCACCGCTTAACCGTAGACCGAGACCCGCATATAAAACGGAGTATTGAACAACTGACTATATTAAATGGGGTATCTAAAAGCTAAAACAACTGACTATATTAAATGGGGTATCTAAAAGCTAAAACAACTGACTATATTAAACGGGGTATTTAAAAGCTAAAACAACTGACTATATTAAACGGAGTATCTAAAAGCTAAAACAACTGACTTTTCAACAGAGTATCTAAAAGCTAAAACAACTGACTATATTAAACGGAGTATCTAAAAGCTAAAACAACTAATATACAAATATACAAATATAACTAATAAATAAATATAACTAATATACAAATAGCTACCCAACAGTGAAATATTTCCACAAAATATTCGAGAACACAAAATCATTTTAACATTGAATAAGGCAGCATCAGGAGTTGAAGAGTACAATAATTTGAATCGCAGTAACAATGGAAGCAATATAGTAAAATACTACAGTTAAATTTATTTTGTAGCACTACTGTACTTTAGTATATCGCTATGTTTTATTAAAGAATTTAGCAACAAAAAAGTATAAATTTAAGAATAAAGTTACGTATTACATGGGAAAAAAACGTAGAACATTTTTTTTTCAATATTCTCTCGACCCTTTATTAACCCGATGCTCAGTAAATAAAATGCCTTGAGAATAATGAAAAAAAAATTCTACTTTTTTTACCATGTAATAAATAATTATTTTGTAGCACCAATTCACATCCCCTGTGTCGGGATCAAGAGTAGTTATTTCGCGTTCGCGGATCTGAGCTGTGATGGCCCGCTTTGTTGACTTCTTTCGACCCCGTAGAGTAGCCTCGGCGACAAACTCACCAATAATTTCTAATTATGCAGTGCTCCTAGGTCACTCCTACCAAATTTCAGATGGAATCTGATGGTTGGTTTTACAATTACACAGCTACAGTACCTTTACGATTCTGTCAATTCGCCCCCCCTCCCCCCCTAGCGGCAGACAGGGGAACTTTAAAGTCTGTCTGAATTTAGAATTTCTAAATAAGCAATGCTTGTAGGTGTAGGTCACTCTTACCAAATTTCAAGAAGATATATCAACCATACATAAAATTATGTTCAAACAAAAATAATGCATTATTAAAACTTGTATTATTTTAGTTTGGTTAACTGTGGTAATTACATTGCAAGTCTTACAATTCATGTTACTATTCATGTCATTTGGTGAGAAAGTTTGACTGGCCCATTTGATTCAAAATTGATTTATTAAATTAAATGAACGGGAAAAGGGCCACCTTTACTATCATAAAGAATGAGATGATTTACATTAGGGCCACAAATATACATCATTTACAGTGGCCCATTTGCATCCAAATTGATCTTACCAATAAACTGAGCTGAAAAAGGGCCAGAATGAAATACAATGAGCTTAACAGCATTAGGGCCATACTGTAGCGCCATGGAGATATTTATGGACAAGGCTCTTTAGAGCTAGAACATAGTAACGAATAACGAACATAAGAACTATAAAAGTCCGTCTAGGCATAGAATTTATAATTATGCAATTCTCTTTGTTCACTCCTACCAAATTTCAGATGGAATCTGATGGTTGGTTCTATAATTACACAGCTACTTCTACGATTCTGTCAATTCGCCCCCCTAGCGGCAGACAGGGGAACTTTAAAGTCTGACTGAATTTAGAATTTCTAAATAAGCAATGCTTGTAGGTGTAGGTCACTCTTACCAAATTTCAAGAAGATATATCAACCATACATAAAATATGTTCAAACAAAAATAATGCTTATTATTTTTACTTTTATTATTTTAGTTTGGTTAACTGTGGTAATTACATTGCAAGTCTTACAATTCATGTTACTATTCATGTCATTTTTTGAGAAAGTTTGACTGGCCCATTTGTTTCAAAATTGATTTATTAAATTAAATGAACGGGAAAAGGGCCACCTTTACTATCATAAAGAATGAGATGATTTACATTAGGGCCACAAATATACATCATTTACAGTGGCCTTTTGCATCCAAATTGATCTTACCAATAAACTGAGCTGAAAAAGGGCCAGAATGAAATACAATGAGCTTAACAGCATTAGGGCCATACTGTAGCGCCATGGAGATATTTATGGACAAGGCTCTTTAGAGCTAGAACATAGTAACGAATAACGACCATAAGAACTATAAAAGTCCGTCTAGGCATAGAATTTATAATTATGCAATTCTCCTTGTTCACTCCTACCAAATTTCAGATGGAATCTGATGGTTGGTTCTATAATTACACAGCTACTTCTACGATTCTGTCAATTCGCCCCCCTAGCGGCAGACAGGGGAACTTTAAAGTCTGTCTGAATTTAGTATTTCTAAATAAGCAGTGGTTGTAGGTGTAGGTCACTCTTACCAAATTTCAAGAAGATATATCAACCATACATAAAATAAGTTCAAACAAAAATAATGCTTATTATTTTTACTTTTATTATTTTAGTTTGGTTAACTGTGGTAATTACATTGCAAGTCTTACAATTCATGTTACTATTCATGTCATTTTTTGAGAAAGTTTGACTGGCCCATTTGTTTCAAAAGTGATTTATTAAATTAAATGAACGGGAAAAGGGCCACCTTTACTATCATAAAGAATGAGATGATTTACATTAGGGCCACAAATATACATCATTTACAGTGGCCCATTTGCATCCAAATTGATCTTACAAATAAACTGAACTGTAAGAATGAAGAGAAATAAGATAGGGCCATTGAGTTATATAGGTACACTATACCTACATATCTCACTATATAGATATATAAGTTGGCCCTTTCGCTCGTTTTTTCATCTTTATGTATGTATATTAAAATGGTATATGTAGGAACATATATACACGAGATATGTAGATATACTAATGGCCCTTTTTACTTCCATTCAGTGTTATATAGGTACATAATACCCTTCATTTCAAAGATACATATCTATGGCCCTTTAGGCCGAACGTACATATATATATATCTATATTTAGTATTCCATGCATAAGCCAATAGTGAAGCAGCAGCCCCGACGTCCCATTGGTCAGCGCCGCAACCACAAATCCCTCTCGAACTAATAGCAGCTTTTACCCCTTTAATTACAATTTATAGTTTAGTTACATGGGTCTCTCAAACCCGAGGGACTGCTTTAATGGAATTTGTAGGTATTTGTTTGTATTATTGACGGCATATTGTATCTCAGTGGAGCTATCAGTTGATTCAGACTTGTACTATTACTGGTAACTGTTCATTACTTATGATATTTCTATTATACATGGAAGCAGGAACAAGAAGCTAGTTTTTCCCAAGATCCGGACCAAAACATCCGTCCCTACAAAACCAGTGAAAACAAGCTCCCCCACATGGTAGCCAGCTGTCCATGTACCTCAAGATCTAGCCAACTATCCCGACAACACATCAAACCCATAATCCATCAAGAACCTGCTTCAAACAAAACTATTGCATATAAAACGCAACAGAAAACACCACGAATGCTGTTCGCGCTTTCAGACCTTTAGCAGTTTAACCTGCCAATTTTAGGTGTCCTCTTGTTTATAAATCGACTTTAGCCTATAACAAGTATTTAGTGCACATAAAAGTTACATTAGCCGACGCCAGTCTATGCGCGATCATTCACCCACTGTTAAGGGAGACTGGATTCGGGTGCTTTGAAGTGATTGCGGTGCAGACCTACTGTATTATTCGATTGATCGTTACTATATAATCTCTGACAAATATATTTACTTTCGGGGAAATATTAACAGTTCCTTTAGGACGTGGCGCTTTAAGTATATAAACAGAGTTATGACTTATACTAAACACAACGAGATGGCCACAGAGTTTCGTAAATAGCGCATTCTTTAGGAGATGCTTTATTATCTTTCACACTACTGCACACGACTTCACACTACTTCACACTGATCTGCCGACCGTCACTGAATTTGATCATATATAAGGAAGATAGCAACTGACACATGTAGGGATTATGAAATAGCATTTAATTCACACAAAAACCACTATAATGTAAGTTGCAGTTGCTACAGGTAACCGGTCCCTCTTACCTTCAGCAATCAAGAAGATTGGGGGTTTTATGATTATTTATCGGTATTCTCCAAATATAACAACATATCCATCAATATACAACAATTAATAACAGACAGTAAACAGAAGTAAAATAATGCGGTGAAAGTAATGTTCCCAGAGTCAGCAATGTTTCAGGTGTCAAATTGCACAGTATGGATTGATAATAGATTTACGTTCTTGTAATCAAAGCCATCTAATTTTTGGCCAAAGTCTGAAACTTCTACAGAAGTACAGAAGAATTCTAAGCCGGTGTTCTGAGGCTCAGAAAAGGTAAACAAAGACCGTAATGCATTGCGCGGTTTTACATAGGCCCTTGTCCAACATAAAGTGAAAATCGCTCTGATTGGCTGAACAGAACAAGAGGTTCCACGTTTACAGTAAATCAGCTGACAGATTCCGTCATCTGAGCTCCAGTCTTTTAGAGTATTAGGCGCATTGCGGCAAAAAATGACTTGTTATGTCCGCTAAAGCACCTACACGGTACATTGCGGGGAAAAATGACTTGTTATGTCCGCAAAAGCTTTTACAAATGCCTTTATTCAAATGGGAAAGAAGAACTTCCAAATTGGTCAATGTAAGACAATCCTCAGTGTTGTTGTTGGTATATCTCTAACATTTATGATTAAATAATGAATTAACGTATTATGCAGGGGTGACAATTTTTCTTTCGGTATTGTATGAACCGGGTTGATGAAGTAAATTGACAAAATAAAACAGTGACAACATCAACATGCAATATTTAGCTTAAATGTTATATATTTTATACAATTACTGTTTTTGTTACCAGATCACCACAATTAACTGATGTGTTTATATGAAAATATCATGGTCGCAGGTTTACAGGTTTGGGTGGTCGCTTAATATTCTAAGGCTGTTGCGTCACCAGAGCTTAAGATTACAGCGTTGGGTAGGATGTCGGACATGTTGGGTTTACAGGAACAGCTTCCAGCCACGGTAAAAAGAGTAGAATCGGTGTATTCTCCGCAAGTAGACATATGGCAGGCTCGGACACTGGCTATATAAGAAGAGCTGTTGGGAAGGTCACTGACAATAGCCTCCGGAGTGGAGACACTCCAACCATATTGAAAGGATGAGCTTTCATCTTTGATGAGTAGTTGGTAGGTATTTGGGAGGTCGCCGTTATGTCCAGGTACCCAGCTCACCTAAAATAACATATAATGTACAAAATATCATTATTCATTCTTTCGGTATAAGTAAATATAAATTGCTTAGACAAAGAAAAAAGAACCCTCAAAAACTTATTTATTATTACTTATTTATAGTTATAACTTATACTTATTTATAGTTATTAAAAAATTTAATATTGAAATGTACTAAGGAAATGTACTGAGTTAGAAGTTATACCTGGATATTTCCATCAGCGAGAGCTATCGCCGACACAGCTTTAGGTGGATCTGGTGCGAAATGATGCCAACAGTATCCGCAAGAAGCACGGCATACCGAGAACATAAACCCAGGATTATTTTGGCATTCCCCAATATCTTTCCAGAATCCACAGGCGTTACTTCCATCATCACAAGTTTCTCCCAAAGCAGCTACACTGACGGATTCCAAATGGAAGTCGTTGAATGTGTACCACATGAAACCACCATTCTGGCAATGTCCTTTAACCCACTAAATTAATACGGGGAAAATAAAATGTTTAGTTCAACCTGATAAACTACCAATAGAATGATGTGAATTCTTAATTCTAAGTTGACTACTAATGTTAGAATTAAAATGACTAAAATATTATTTTGCTGCCAGTTGGTCGTATCTGTAATAATCCTAATTATATTAGGACATGTATTACATATACAGTACTAATAACCCTAAGTGAGACAGGGGGGGGGGGGTGATATGACTCAAATCCCATATCGTTTCATTGTTAAATTACCAATTTAGGGAAAGGAGCAGGTTACAGTGGCACGTTATTCTAACCAATACATAATCTAAAATCAATAGAACTGGTTGCAGTTATATTTTTGTTAGTTTAGTAATAATTAGCTGTTGTGTCGAAACTCATCAAACCAAACTGTGTTTGCATTAGGGATGAAAGGAACCAAAACAATAAACGAGAGTTAGGAATATTGTTGGAAACCCAATTTAAGATAAATAAGATTCAACAACCTGAGAATCATTAGTCAGATGAATAGGCCTACTGACGTACTGGTACATATAGGCCTACTGTAGGTGTAGGCGATGTGTTTACCCCCATTTCTGCTGGTGATGCGCCTTTACTTGATATACTTACAGTTATATCAGGATCTTCTCTACTTTCAAGCTTTATGATTTCATTTTGACATGGGAAGATTCTCTCAGTTAGATCGTAGGCTGCTCTATCATAACTTTTTAACTCATTTCGAGTGTTGACGAAATTCTTGATGCCATCGCAACTTCCATCAGCATTGCTCGATTCAACGGATTGATCGAAATAGTACATCATATTCTCTCCCATCCATTCAGCCGGATTCGAAGCTCCTGCAAAGTGTAGAAAACTTTTTTATCACGCCGCATATGATGGAAAATGATAGTTAACACAGTAATTACAGCACAGTAATTAAAATGAACAGTTTCTTGGCAAATAGTGAGTTTCCAGGATATACTACAACAGGAATTTAGACACAATATTGGTGCATGTTGGACATACAGTAGATTCAGTTTGTCTAATTTGTCTCTTCTTCCTTACCGTAACAGTTTACCCATAGTGACTTCGATGTCTGCCAAGTATTATCTATATCAGCGTAAAGTTGAGGGTCGCCTCCCATGACACCGATTAGATGAATACCATGGCCCAGTTCGTGAAGGTAGATGTTATTACCATAGTAAGCATCTTCTGTGTAAGGATAATACAGAAGGTTCTCCTCAGCACCAGAACACAGTGGTTCCATCTGCGTTCCTCCCAAACCTGTATATTTATAAATGTAATCCAGTTTAAATTGATCATACTAAGACACTGATCACAGGCAGAACTTTGGATTTAGGGTTGATCCGAGGCTATTATTTGATTTCGATACACTTTCCGAATAATGGAAGTTTTTGAGGTGATACACATATCCTTTGGATGTCTCAAGGGGCCTATATGATGCCCTGTTGGACTGCTAAAGGAGTAATTTGAAGATATTAGGTTATAATCCTCTTGGGTGGTGCGAGCACATACTTCCATTGAGACTTGAAGATGTGGTGATATGAATATAGTCCAGGAAAGACAGCATGGAAACTCTTTCAGATGCCATCAGGGAAACACGGCATCTGTGATGGGATCCCAGTTGGCAAGTGGATCCTGACTGGTGTTTGTCGTATGTCCGTGTCCGCCTAGTGTGATTCAAGGGACTGAAAGGCCGATTGCTGGTGTAACAATAACACAGAGTTTTGTTTATCGTATTGATAATGTTGTCTGATATATAAGTACCGGTAAAACAGCACGATCAGTATTGCACAATGACAGCAGTAACAACGACGGTTAAAACCGTTTGACTCCTACACTGGTTAATAGCCAACTGAATCATAATTAACACTGAGTAACAGTTATATAGATATTGCATGGAAGATTACACATACTACCTACTTTTTTGACCTACCAATAGATGCGCGCTAATTGATGGTGTGCCACCCCACTATTGATTGGTTTACTCTTTGGCCACTCCCTATCTCCCCTGGCCCTATGCCAGCTTCTCCCTGAGATGTGTTTGTGTCATCTCCAAGCTGGCATTATTGCCCCTTTCCCTTCTGGTATGCAATACTACTTCTGGGTGATATTGCATACTTGGTTGTGATTCGTAAATCACAGTTCCCCATTTTCTTACTGGGTGGTGCAGCGAATGGATATGCTAACAACATCAGCATCTGGAGCAACCTCAATTGACCAATTGATCATGTCAAACTTCGTCCCTGCTGTTCAGTTTTTCCTCTGATGAGTAAGTATTAATCTGCCTTGTGGGGGGTGGGGGGGGGGGGGGGGGGGCTGGTATCTGGAGGGTTGATATCATCGCATATTTGTATGGTCGAACTTGCTTAGGAGATTTCAGTAGGATCGCTATGAGGGTAGGTTCAATTTGTATACATCTTAATATAACTAAATCAACTGGATACTAAAAATAGTTTCAAACAGAACATTGTATTTGAGTTTCCTTCAATTAACTATAAAATAACTATTAATACTTCACCTCTAACACCACTATCAGCTCTGTTAATATGTTCAGGCATATCATTAGATGCTTCATCTTTCGACATAATAGCCAGTCTCGCATGTGAGTTATACATTGCATTTCTGATATCTTGTCTGAAAACAATCCACAAAAAAATTGAACAGATCTACCACCTACCATTGTGAACCAAGTAATGTAAATGATCTAACCTTACCTAATAACATCATGAACCAAGTGAAAATGTAACAAGTATAACCTACCTATTTAACATTATGATTATGAACGAAGTAAATTAACAGGTACAGTAACAATTAACAGTAATAATCTAACATCATGAACCAAGTAATGTAATAGTATAACATACCTATCTACTACTACTAGGATCGGCATGCTGCATTGCAGCTGCATTTTTAAGAATGCTGTGCCGGCTTGTCGACAAAATTGCGCCGCCACAACTCCCTATCACCCATGACATTTGCTAGATCATCCGTATCTTCAAGGCCAGTGTCCTTTAAGATGCGTCTCAAGAAAGTCATGGGCTGTCCACCATGCTTATTCACTCCATGAGGCTGCCAAAGTACAAGATTATGCACTGGCTGGTCCTCACGGCGAAAGCAATGTCCTGCAAAGCGGAGGCGATTTTGTTCTAGTGTCAAGCTTGGGGGAACCAATGAGACACCTCCAATGTTATATAGTGTCTGGTTGGAGATGTGTGCATTGTACTCGACACAATGAACCCGGCGTAGCATTCTTGTGAATGTGCCATCCAGAGATTTGGTGTCCTCAGCAGTTAGAGCCCAGCATGAACTCACATAGAGGAGTACTGGAACTACTGCTGCTCTAAATAATCGGACCTTAAGTTTCCGATTAATTCTCGGTGACTTCCAAATCCTGGAAAGCCTATTCAAGGCTGCCCATGCCTTTCCCTTACGTATTCCTATCTAACATCATTTACCAAGTAATGTAACAAGTATAACCTACCTATCTAACCTCATGAACCAAGTAATGTAACAAGTATAACCTACCTATCTAACGTCATGAACCAAGTAATGTAACAAATATAACCTACCTATCTAACCTCATGAACCAAGTAATGTAACAGGTATAACCTACCTATCTAACATCGTGAACCAAGTAATGTAACAGGTATAACCTACCTATCTAACATCATGAACCAAGTAATGTAACAGGTATAACCTACCTATCTAACATCATGAACCAAGTAATGTAACAGGCTCTCCGAAGTGCCTCATCCGGAACATTTTCCGAACTGAGTATCGGAATTCCATAGGCGTGAAGGTATTTCTTATAGAAAGGATCCAAATTCATTTCTGCAACAACCGCGTTGGGAGGTGGAGAAACATGACGGCAGTTGACATTCCTCCAGGCATCGCCCCTGAAATTAGGTTATCGAATTATAATTACTAATATTACAAAAGAAAAAACAAGTTTCATTATATATATATGGTATATGGTAGAGTAGATGTTCCATTATTAATAGGTACTGGGGGGGGGGGGGGGCTGATATTTGCATGGTGCGGTTTCACTTAGTTAGTGTATATTATTTAGCAAATACACGAGCTTTCACGAGCTCACCAATCAATAAATCAATCGATACAGAGAAAAGTCCTTCCCCATTCACTAACATAGGCGGATTTGAGGCTGATTGAGAGAATATTACATATTATACACTAACACTATTTAATGTTTAATCAATAAGTAATCACAATAATAAATAAAACATCGTTATATTAAACACTTGAATAAATTAAAAACTTTTTGAGAATGGGACATGGCGAATCGCCTTTGTTATTTTTATTCAGGGTGAACTTAATTTCACCCGCTCAATTAATTAATAACCGAAATAAGAACCAAAATAATCGATACATTTCTTCGTACAGTTGACTACCAAGTAGAGCACGTTTTTCATGTAATATATACCATGACACTTTTAGTGTGAACAACCCATTGGTTCCAGGGTGAGGATACCGGTCCTTTCTTACAGATTGATATTCAGTCAACCTACTGACCTAGCTGTAATTATGGCAGATAACTATAATATCGACAATGAGATTGGTCTACAATAAATTCAAAATTAATCTCCCAATCCTACGATATTAAACAAGTCTGAAGGTTTATGCAAGAAGAATGTGCCAAATATGTAAAGGATTACTTTATCGAGCTACAAGACGAAGAACTTCTGTTAAATGCTTAATCTGTAAACGAGGAGCCGATTCAAATTCGTGATGACGGTTCGTGATTCTGAAGGCAACACCATTGTTGGACTATGGAAGCGAGTTCCAGTGACAGAACAACTCCGCCAATGTGATAACTATGACGACATAACTTTCTCTATGGCACTGAACTCTGTGCTAGTAGCAGAGTATAGCCGAAATGTTGAGAATACTACCGCACTGGGTAGGCCTATTGTCCCCAACACCCCACCTCTAACAAAAGCATATATTGCCGGGGTACTATGGTACCCCCTAACAAAGTCGTCTCAGTAACTCATTCTCCTCACTAGCATCTCGTTCAGAGGAAGAAATCGAACTATGGTTAGTGGAGGATGAGGTTGAAGTTGCCGATGAGTTAGTGGAGGATGAGGTTGAAGTTGCCGATGAGTTAGTGGAGGATGAGGTTGAAGTTGCCGATGAGTTAGTGGAGGATGAGGTTGAAGTTGGCGATGAGTTAGTGGATGATGAGGTTGACGAAAACGATTTCAACAATATAATAAAACACTCAACTGAACTTAAAACAATTCCAAAGGGTCCAGTCTGACGTTTCTTTCGAAGGGGCACCTGCAAACGTGGGTGTTCTGGCACTGGATGTGCTTACAGATACCCTAAACTTTGCAAAAGGTTTACAGCCAATGATAAATCATTTAGAGGGATGTAAATTTGGGTTCATCCAGCACATATTTTCATCCTTTCTGTGCAGGACTTCTGTGCATCGCCAACAATGCTTCTCCAAAAGTTGTACCTACTATCACTTGTCTGGTACTAAACGGCATCAGGACAGCACCCAATAACACGAAGAGCAGAAAGGAGACCAAGTCTCTGACATCCTTCGGAATGACGAATCGACTCCAGTACACCATGGCGATGCAACCACGAGAGAATCAAACTCAAATTGTCGCAACTGTTGTACCCATGATGTCTGCACCAAGACTACTAACGTGCAAGACACCAATGCCAATGTAAATAACAACGCTATTTTAGGAGCAATAACAGAGTTTCAGTCGGCTTTCATGACTCAGCTGGAGTTGATTCAAACTCAACTCCAAACACAGATGAATGGCTTACACTACCAATTTCAGCAACAAATGAGACAGTTTGCTCAACAAAACCAGTCTCAACCCATGGTGTAGTACACACCGCAAACCAGGGTTACCAAGTCACATTCACACCACTCAAACATTTCAACCAAAACACCAAATGCAGCATCAGCAGCATCAAATTCAAATCTAGGTAATTTAAATAAACAAATTTATGAACATGTTTTTCTCCTAAACATTCAAGGTTTACATTTTCAATAAATATGTAATATTATGGTTTTGTTCAGAAATGGAAAAAATGAGAAAGCGCGTCACCGGGGGTTGAACCAGCGCTATACGTACGTTTCAGCCTATCAGGCCTCATCAGTAGCGCTAACCAGTTCAGCCACTTGTCCCTGACATTCACTATCCCACCTAATCCACTTCTATTGAACAGGCAGTCTTAAGTTGCATATCCTATCTCTAACAGCGGTCCTACCGGCCTCAAGTATGTTAGAGTGAAACAGGAGGAAAGTACAAATAAATAAATATTCAGCTCGAGTATTGCTGCCAGGTGATATTAAATAAATAAATTGGAGTTGAGCTGTTAATGCAACTGTAATTAAATATGTAATATTATGGTTTTGTTCAGAAATGGAAAAAATGAGAAAGCGCGTCACCGGGGGTTGAACCAGCGCTATACGTACGTTTCAGCCTATCAGGCCTCATCAGTAGCGCTAACCAGTTCAGCCACTTGTCCCTGACATTCACTATCCCACCTAATCCACTTCTATTGAACAGGCAGTCTTAAGTTGCATATCCTATCTCTAACAGTGGTCCTACTGGCCTCAAGTATGTTAGAGTGAAACAGGAGGAAAGTACAAATAAATAAATATTCAGCTCGAGTATTGCTGCCAGGTGATATTAAATAAATAAATTGGAGTTGAGCTGTTAATGCAACTGTAATTAAATATGTAATATTATGGTTTTGTTCAGAAATTGAAAAAATGAGAAAGCGTGTCACCGGGGGTTTAACCAGCGCTATACGTACGTTTCAGCCTATCAGGTCTCATCAGTAGCGCTAACCAAGTTTCTGAACAAAACCATAATATTACATATTTAATTACAGTTGCATATTAACAGCTCAACTCCAATTTATTTATTTACATTTTCATTGCGCAGTTAGCAAAATACTATATATAACAGATTTAGTATTTTGATGTTCCTATATTTATAGGTCTTACGAGATAGATTTATGACTCATTAAAAAAATAATATTTATATATGGAGCTCAGTATTGATGCCTACACCTTTGAGCGAACTGACAGATCGTCCAGGTCTGAAGGAGGTGTTGGACTATACATTAAAAACAGTTTCCCCGTGTCTAAGGTTTTTTCCAAATTCAAATAAATATTGTTAAATATTAATAGTGCACTCAACACTCTAGTCAGTGTATGTGTAATATATCGCCCTCACCATTGTATAAATGCAGAATTTATTGATATTATGTGTGATCTAGATAGATTTCTAAACCAAGAAAAGTACAAATCTAATCTACATCATCAAATAATGATACAAAGTATCATTATTACTGGTGATTTCAATTTCCCATCAATGAACTGGAACGTCCTCTCAAATCATTCGATTGATTCACAGGATATTTTTCAAGGCAATTTACTTTTAAAATTTATGTCAAACGGGTTCCTAACTAATCCAAGATTCATAAGCCCCAGAATAACAATATCATTGATCCATTTCTTACAAACGACAATGAATTTATTGATATGTAGTACATATTGTCAAAGAAACTACGAACAACAATTATAAAAACATTAAAATAAATAATAATGACACGATTAGACAACCTGTACCTTTTAGTAATCTAAATATTCAATCTGCAAAAATTAATTTGAATGCTATACAAAATTACTTATGTGAATTGGATTGAAATGTAATTTTTATTGTCTGTCGATGGCATGACAGACATCTTTACAAGACATTTTGAAGCTGCTTGCTGTAACAATGTACCAGTATGGAAGAAACAAGGTGGAAGTAAAATTCCAAAGGTTCATCTAATACTTTTGAAAAAGAAAGTGTTTATTGAAACAAATAATAAATGCAACCTCAAAAGAAAAAATATCCTGCCTGAACATTGAACAACAATGTTAGAGTAATTTATTGAATGTAAATTATTCAAATTACCTTAATTAATAAATAAAAAAATATAAAAAATATAAAAAAATAATAATTAAACTTAATTCAAACTAACTAAGACCCAATAGGCTCTTGTTCAACCCCAAGTGGCGTGCTTCCTAATTTTTCCCATTTCAAAAATATCCAAAACATAACACCTCTTAACAGAAGTAAAACACAAAGTAAATAATTAACCTGTCAGGGAACCAAGGATTCATGTCTCGTTTATCAATGGATCTTTTACGAATATTCTCCGCCGGTTCGTAACGTTTAGTTAAGGAACTCAAGGCAGCCACTCGATCTGCTGCGCCGGCTGGTTTAGGTAACGTATCGGGGTCGACTGCATCTCTCTTCGCCCGATTTGCTCCATCAACCGTAAAAAGATCCTTCACTGACCAATCATTAACGCTTGGTGGTGGAGCTGGTGTGGCTGGTGGTGCATTGGTGGGCGCCGGTGGCGGGGATGTTTTTTTATGACTCCTGTATGTCGACTCGTTTCCAAGAGTTATTGCCGTGCCAGTATCATCACCACGTGCTAAAAATAGGCAACAATTATGTTCCAATTATGACAACAATAACAAGCGCGAAAACGTTCAAGTTGTTACTAGAGGTCTCGCTACACGGACCTAATCCTAAAATAGTCTAAAGTTATAGTTAATGGTATGAAATGGCCGAGCAAACTACTCCTGTTTGTGAGTGAGTACAAAGCCATAATTGGCATCCTAAGCTCACTAAGAGGTATGACATCAGCTTATGGCACTCACACAAGTGTTATAACCATTCGCTGATGGCTCACAGTTCTGAATCTACCAACAATGCTAAATTATCTAATAATCCTATTGGCAGTATAGAGGGTAGGTGAAATGCCTGGATTCCGCCTACACTCTGAGTTAATAAATGTTGCAACTATGTAACGCAATATTGCACCGTCCCATAAGCTCTGAGAGATTTAAATATTATTTCAGATTATTATTGGGCTGAATTTTCCCAAACATTTTCATATCAAATACAGAACGGACCCCTGAAACAAAGAGACCCCAAATCACACTGTCAGCCATGAAAGAGGATACTATAGTACCTATAGTACTATGGTACATGGCAGTAGCCAGCTAAAACCAGTGTGTTTGCAGAGTAGAGATCAGGTTTGCCGATGGGATCTTAGATGCCACCATATTTGCAGAGCCCCCCAGTATGGTGGTACAGTATATCCAACATTGTTTACTCTGCTTCACACTCTGGTATATATATCAGCTTCCAGGGCACTGGTGTCTCTATTAGTGAAGCTCAACAAGGAATGCTTCTAGCTCCGAGGAAAAGTCACACTTTTAAGATGCTAAATTTTCCTGATCCAGCACAACTGGGATGATGACAGACGATGCTTCACGTTGTGGGTGCTGATGTTCTGCCTAACTACATTGTGGAGGCAGCGTCTTCTAAATGCGACGAAATGCGACAGATGCCTATATGTGATATAACCAAACACTACTGCCCTGTAAAACTTTGAAACTCTTCGCGAACGTCAAACAAAACTATTTAAATTGTTTTAAGTTTCTAACTCCAAAAATCCCAAGGCCCATTTTCTTTATTCTCTCCCAAACAATAATTATTTATTACATGGGAAAAAGGTAGAACACTATTCACTATTCTCGTGGTAATACGTAATTTTATTCTAAAATTTGTACTTTTTTGTCATTTAATTCTTTACTAAAAGATAGAGCGATATAGTGTTACAGAATAAATTTAACTGGAGTATTTTACAATATTCCTTAGGAGTGGGTTACTGCGATTAAAATTATTGTACTCTCCAACTCCTGATGCTGCCTTACTCTATGTTAAATAATTTACTGTTCTCGAATATTTATTACGTAACTAGAGAGCCGCTTAACTACATAAACCAATATTGGATATTCCTTTCCGTTTCGGAGTACGCTTTCCCGACACTAAAGTTGCAATAACTTTTGAATGTGTGAATGGATTTTGCTCAAATCACTTGCAAACCTTTTCTGCTTCGATGCCCTTTCAACATATCTGAATTTAAGAAATTACACTTTTTTTCCACTTTTCACATTTGCGTTTTTTCACGGTGAAAAAAAGTGAAATCAATGCAATCAATCCCATGGGTTACTTTTTCCACAGGGAATAAAGTACTCCTTTTTCTCCCGATTGTGGGGAATATTCGAGCGAAAAAGTAACAATTCAAGAATAAAACTCTTTTAGAAATGTTACAGTAAGTTGATATTTGTTGTTTATATATACTATTAGTTGATTTCAAGTAGGAATAACAATTGTTTAAGTGTATACTTTAGTTTCACATAAGTACGACCTTAGATAATTTAAGTTCATCTGGCACCACATTATCAGGTATTACAACTACTCCTTGGTTAAAACAACAGGAAAACAACAAAACAACAGAAAATTGGAATGTTACCAATAAAATTGTAATGTCAGGCCAGGAAGAGGGAGGATTGGTGTTCGGCGAAAGTGTATAAAGTACTTACAGCACCAAAAGTACTGTTTTGGGGAATTACTTTCTAGTGTATTCGGTGTATTCCCAGAACAGCTGGTGTGAATGAACTCCATTCACTCTATTATTATATAATATATACCTACCTATTAGCAACATTTTGTATATTTGATTTTCAAGTTAATTTTATATTTCTAATACAGATTTTCTTATATTTCCAATTCAAATAGTCAATTTTTTCAAACAATTGGATCCAAAAAAAACTTCTAGCGAAAAACGTTTGCATCCACTGGTAATGAATTTCGAAGTCTTATGGGGAGTCCTTCAGGGTGACACACTTGCACCATTCTTATTCGTAATTGTTGTTGATTATGTTCTATGCATGTCCTTAGATCATCTTAATAAAGATGGGGTGAAAGTAACACCCATTACTGGCATAAGAAGTAAAGGAAATCAAGCAAAGTACCTTGGGCCAACTGATCTAGAACTGATGTCTGATCGTAAGGCCATAAGCAATAAGGGCGGCTTACTTGAGCACGTGGATGACTTCTGGTACTTGGGATCACGGATCAGAAAGTCAGGTGATGACCTTCAAATATGTAAGGGGAAGGCATGGGCAGCGTTAAATAGTCTGTCCAGGATTTGGAAGTCCCATATAATAAAACGGAACCTTTAGGTTCGATTATTTATGGCAGTAGTAGTACCAGTACTCCTATATGGGAGTCCATGCTGGGCTCTAACTGCAGAGGATACTAAATCTCTGGATGGCACTTTCACAAGAATGCTGCGCCGGGTTAATTGTGTCAAGTTTAACAAATACATCTCCAATAAGACTCTATACAACATTGGAGGTGTTCCATTAGTCTCCCCTAGCTTGACACTTGAACGGAACCACCTCCGCTTTGCAGGACATTGCTTTCGCCGTGAGGACCAGCCAGTGCATAATCTTGTGCTTTGGCGGCCTCATGGAGCGAATAAGCATGAGGACAGCCCATGACTTTCGTGAGTCTTCACTTGGGGTAAACTGCAAAGTGAAATATAACAGCAGAAATGAAATCACATTGGCCTTTTATGCTATATGTAAAGTAGGCCTATATGATTTAAACTCGTTTTATATTCTGATAGTTAATTGTGCTCTTATTTTCTTTTATAAAGATCCTGTCCTGATTTCCCAAAGGTAGATTGAGCATTCCTAGTTGAAGTGTCCGTTTAAGTCCGAGTGGATACGCCGAGTGGATTTCGCCTGATCTGCTTGAAGTAGCTAGTAATTAATTGTCATGTGATAGAAAATATAATTGTAGTGAAAGATTTAAACGCCGTATAACTGCTTGTTTGGAGATATCACGGTGATACCAAGTATTTTTTCGAAAGTTAACATTCGGCTAAAATTTATATATATACAGCCAAATAGTTTAATCCAAAAAGTTGCTTCGCTCTTCGATAAAGGGTCCACAACTCCTAGTGGACACTTCGACAATCAGTGATAACAGATAATATGATTACTTACCTGATAACGCAAGCAGAACCACTAGGAACTGTTTATAATCCATTGTCTTCTATTCCACGTGATCCTTGTAAGGAAATTTAAAACAATCATTACAGTTATGTGGCTATATATATGGAAATCATGGCAGTCAATTTTATTTCGGTACTTAACAACGGATCTTGCGTGTAACATTCATGCCACCGTCATGATTCTGTAAGTTACACTTAAAAACGAAACTATATACACTCGAAATAGATGACACATTGATTACATTTTGATAATACTAGTTGATTGACATCCAAGAGGGTACGTTGTGTAGGTGCTTTAGTTCAATAACTAATCATTTTAAAAAGGTTTGTAGGAAGTCATAGATAATAAGGCTACAAAAGGATACATGCGATAAATCCATAGCTCTTTTAAAAAAATGATTATGTGATATTCGATTTCGGTAGCAACTCTTGCAGGAATGAATGCAGTTTGTTAAATGCATGCTGGAAGCATGAGTACCATCGTGCCTCTGCATAATAATTGGTTGTTTTTCTGAACAAGTGCTTTTTGTTGATGATATTTTACCAAAACGTAATGAAGGAATTTTTTCCACAACCTTGTGTTTTTAAGCGATTTATAACCGACGATTCTGTATCAGGAATACATAAATGCACACTTAATCCCTGGAAATTCATGTATGTATGTGAATCAACGGCAATGTACTTATACTGCTGTTCACCTGTTATCTTCATCAGACAGTAACCTTTAGTCGTTACATTTCTTGCCTACTTCTTATACTATCAATCTTACCACAATCTCTTCATTTATCTACCAGTAGTATTCCAGGGAATAAAGTGTAAACATATTCGTGGCGCCGTCTGTGTTCACCTGTATAATGGTTTACTGCGACCGAATGAAGTTGAGAGGTGGAGAAACTACTACTAGTATCGGCATGCTGCATTGCAGCTGCATTTTTAAAAATGCTGTGCCGGCTTGTCGACAAAATTGCGCCGCCACAACTCCCTATCACCCATGACATTTGCTAGATCATCCGCATCTTCAAGGCCAGTGTCCTTTAAGATGCGTCTCAAGAAAGTCATGGGCTGTCCACCATGCTTATTCACTCCATGAGGCTGCCAAAGTACAAGATTATGCACTGGCTGGTCCTCACGGCGAAAGCAATGTCCTGCAAAGCAGAGGCGATTTTGTTCTAGTGTCAAGCTTGGGGGAACCAATGAGCCACCTCCAATGTTATATAGTGTCTGGTTGGAGATGTGTGCATTGTACTTGACACAATGAACCCGGCGTAGCATTCTTGTGAATGTGCCATCCAGAGATTTGGTGTCCTCAGCAGTTAGAGCCCAGCATGGACTCCCATAGAGTACTGGAACTACTGCTGCTCTAAATAATCGGACCTTAAGTTTCCGATTAATTCTCGGTGACTTCCAAATCCTGAAATGCCTATTCAAGGCTGCCCATGCCTTTCCCTTACGTATTCGAAGGTCCTCACCTGACTTCCGGATCCATGATCCCAGGTAACAGAAGTCGTCCACATGCTCAAGCATACCATTCTTTGAGCTTATGCTCATCCGATCAGAGACTTGCTGAGAACTTTCAAAGTTAACTGTCAAAATTTTGGTCTTTCTGGAGTTAATAAAAAGACCAACACTAGAAGCAGCATGTTCTAATGAGCTGAGGAGCTGTTGGGCTCCCTCTAGTGATTCTGAGAGTACTCCTAAGTAATCAGCAAAGTCTAGATCAGGTAGGTACTTGGCAGGATTTCCTCGACTTCTGGAGCCAGTACGTGGAGTTATCATCACCCCATCATCATTATGATGATCTAAGGACATGCATAGAACATAGTCAACCACAATTATGAACAAGAATGGTGCAAGTGTGTCTCCCTGGAGGACGCCCCATAACACTTCAAATGGTTCTGTGTCACCATCAACAGTAGACACAAATTTTGTCGAACCATCGTATACTAATCTGATTGCTGCAATAATTTCATCAGGAATCCCATATAATGAAAGTATGCTGAACATACGTGAGCGGGAGACTGAATCAAAGGCCTTGAAGAAGTCAACAAAGATAACAGCCAGATGCCTGTCTTTCATTTTTGATAACTCTTCAATAATCCTTGTAAGGGCCAAAATGGGTTCCATGGTCCCACGACCTTTACGGAACCCATTCTGATTTCCACGGAGCAGTCTCTCAATGGGATCCCTGATGCGATTTAATATAATTCTATTGTATAGCTTTGCAGCAATCGAGATCAATGAGATTCCCCGAAAAGAACCATAGAGTGTTAGGTTGCCCTTCTTGGGAACTGGCACCAACTTATTTGTTTTCATTTCTAGTGGGACTCTTGTTGTTCGGTACATGTCAACTATGATGGGATAGATGAGGTTTAAACACTCAGGTATTTTAAAGACCTCAGGGGGAACACCATCTACTCCACTGGCACGATTGGTCTTAATGCTCTTTGCAGCAGCCTTCACTTCTGCAAAGGAGATATTGCCAATGGGAATATCTGGGAGTACAGACTCAGACACTTTTACTTCTATAAAGTTATCAGGCAATACCCTGTCATTATTGAGGAGCTTTTCAAAGTGGGCCTTCAAACCATTGAAGCGATCGGCTGGTGATTCAGCCTTAACCTTGGTGGTTGGTTGGCTTTTCCGCCCAGTAAGCAAGTTGATCGATTTCCATGCCTGGGATGATTGCCTGCTGTCGTCAGCATCATAGCCCTCACAGTGATCTGCCGCCTCAGAGGCAAGAACCTCATACCTGTTGCTCAGCTGTAGTGTGAAGCTGGATCTCACACTAGGCTGTTGCAACAGAGAGGACCAGACATGCCGCGGCAAGGCAGATTGCGTTGTTCTGCTAGCACGCAGACTAAGTCTTACCTTGGCCACAATAAGGCGGTGATCACTGGAAAAGGGTCGAAGTGTAAATGCATTAGTCTTGTATAGAGCTCTTGTACTTCCAACGAAACAGAATATGGTCTATCTGGGACTTGTGACCACAGGGTCCACTATGAGTCCATAGCTTTCCAGTTTGCTTCTTGAACTGGGTTCCAGCCGAAAACAATCCATTTCCAGAGATAAAATCCTGAAGATGGACGGAATTTCGGTTGACACTATTGCTATAGACCCAGGGCGATGTAGGTGATTGATGCAGACTTGCATTAAAGTCTCCCAGGAATGTTAAGAATGCATGCTGATCCACTCCATCAGTAGCTGCTGGTAGATTGTGGTAGAAATTTTCCACCTCCTCTACAGGGGCAACACTAGTTGGAGAGTAGCACACAATCAGAACCACCTTAGGAAACTTCTTAGCCAGTCTTCCAGAACATGAGAAGTGGCAAAGGATGATGCGGTTAGAGATTTGGTCTATTTTGTCCAAGGCTGCATGTGCAGTTGGATTCATCAATAGACCAATACCACCATTGCCACTATCATCTGCTGACGCGAGGGCGAGTCGCCAACCGCCCCCCATGTCCTTAATCAGAACCTCATCAGTCTGTCCAGTCTGCATTCGGTGCTCTTGAACACCCACTGCGCTAAGAGAAAGCTTATCTGCCAAGGCAGTCAGCTCACCTTGTCGCATTGGGGACCCGAGTGTTAGGGTGTTTACTGAGGCTAGTCTAGTGACTTGCCTCAGATTCACCAATGGCTTTGTTGGTCAGGGTGGAACATGAGAGTAGCCTCCAACTCCAGAATCCCTCTCCCCCTCACAATCTGGCCTCCCTGGTGACCCAGGGTTTGGGCCAGAAAGGTCATCAGGAAAGGGACTCAAAGAATTGTTGGCTTCTCTCTCTCCAGTAGGGGGTGAGACAGGCAGCCGGTCAGGAGATAACTGACGCCTGTGAGGCCGATTGTGTCCGGTAATTCCACTGGCCTCTAGTGGCCGGACCTCCGCATTACTAATGTAATCCATAGTGGGGGGGGGGGGGGGGGGGGTTGGGGGGTGCTTTTTTGCCGAGTCAGCTCTCGGGGCAAATACCACATCCTGGTTTGCCGTTCCACACACGGGTGGGTGTCGCAGTGGAGTCAGATATGAGGCCCATCACCCATATCTACTCTGGCGCACATGACCCACCATTGGCTGTACAGCTCATATGCTGGGTCATGCCCTGTACCCCTGCTGCCAGGTGCAGGTCGCAGTGAAGTGTACTCAGAGTGGACATGAGAACACTCTACTCCTGACCAGCCATTGGTAGATAACCATCTGCCTGGCCAGGCCATATACCCCTGCAGCCAAGTATATGGGTCCTTAATCCAGGACCAACGGCGTCCTTATCCCAGAACGAAGGGGGTCCTAGTTACAGGACCAGATTTGCCCTAGTAAGAGGGTGGAGAAAAAAACAATAAGAGGTCGAATATACAATTTTGTGGAATAAAATTACCTCCCACTACTAGCAGGTCACTGCTATCAGCAGACATGGTGGTGGCCAGCTGATAACTTTCCTTTGCCGTTTGCTCTCAGAGACTAATTGAGAACACCATCGCACTTGATATGTGGTATTGTTTGAACAGTTTTCTTGTTTTATTCTGTAAAACCCAACACACTTATTGCAAAGTAAATAATACACTTAGATTTTTTAATACTCAATATGTTCATGTTGGTGTGTCAACGTTCAATTTATTCCAATTCCTTACAATACCCACTACTGTGTGTGTATACCAGTCAATTAAAATAGTCTGTTTTTACCACAACATCATAACATCAAATAAGATGTTCATACAACCTAATATAATTATTTAAAAAATATAAGTTATGAAATGGACACCCCCCCCCCCCCCCCCCCCTCTTCAGCAAAAAGATGAGATAATGCAATGGATATAATTAATTCATGCAAAGGTGAAGAATATTTTTCCTTTGGGGAATTCCATGATTGTGGAAGTTGTAACAAATTTACAAAATTAAAACAATAATATCCTCACCATGCGATATTCAGCTTATAGATATTCAATCAAATCAGTTATTTGCTACCAGTTCACCAGATCATATAATTTGCATGACAACAAATTCTCCAAATTAAAACAATATTAGCCTCACCATGCGATATTCAGCTTATAGATATTCTATCAAATCAGTTATTTGCTACCAGTTCACCAGATCATATAATTTGCATGACAACAAATTCTCCAAATTAAAACAATAATAGCCTCACCATGCGATATTCAGCTTATAGATA